>JAGPOW010001338.1:2202333-2213074 GCA_030014935.1 Caiman crocodilus | reverse complement strand
GTGCGCTGGGCTGGGATTCAGGGGACCGATTCCCAGCTCTACGGCTGCTCTGCTACCTGACTGTGGGCAAGTCCTTCTATGCCTCCGGTCTGTTTTTCCACCCAAAAACGATAAAGAGGGCTCTCTCCTACCTAAGAAGATGCTGTTGGGTCTTAATTTACCCTGATGAGGTGAGCTACACCTGCATATGAAGTAAGGTATAGCATGACAAAGATGGATATGCTCCTGGAAACAAGCAATGCTAGGTCAACAGCTCCAGGCCAGCAGAACTGCATCCGTGGTGGTGAAGTCAGACCTTGCACTGCCTAAACTGTTGTCCCACTTGCAAAGCAATACAGAGACGTGTGTGGAACAACTCTAAAGCAATATGCTCCACTGGCGCGGTCATCATTGCCCATCCCCAGCACAAATCAGGTCCCATCCCCCCGGGAGCAACCAGTCAAGCCCCAGCCACCCACTCTCCCCGTGTCTCCACTGTCTGCTTCAGCATGTCACAAGGGCCTGCAAACTCCCCTGGGAGCACCTGGAGCGACTGCCACCCTTTTCCCAGCTGTGCAGATGCTCCGTGGCTGGTCAACACTGCAGCCTCCAGTTGTTGCTCCACAGCCTTTCCTTTTGGGTCCTGGTCCCAGACTTCATCTCCAAACTCTTGGCTTCGGCTCTGGTCTCTGTCTGTGGCTCCTATCTCTTGGGTTATGTCCTGTTTGCTGACTTGGGCAAGTATCTTAGCTCTTGTCTTTGGCTTGGGCCTATCAGGCTATTCCTTGGTTCCAGACTATAGGGATCATGAGACATGCATGAACGAGAAGAGCCAACAAGAACGAACTTGATTGTGGAGCACTGGGCAACCTCTGCAGACTCTTTGTTAGGCCCTAACTGACTGACTAGCTGCTTAACTGGGAGACCTTGCCCCAGTTATCAGTTTCCTCAGTCTCCTTAGTTAGGGAAAACTTTTAAATGACAACTTCTATCAATACGTAGACCTTCACCCTAGCCACTGGGCATGAATGCCCTTGCCCATACAACACTGTTGCATCTCATAGACTTCGTAGATGTTAGGACTGGAAGGGACCCGGCGAAATCATTGGGTCCAGCCTCCTGCCCAAAGAGCAGGAATTCAGCTGGGATCAGATGACTCCCAGCAAGGTGACTATCCAGGCATAGCATCATCTCTATTGATGCTCTGCCCTACCCATGGGTGAAAGGGGCATGTTCAGAGACCATCCTGTGCCAGGCATGTTGCATACACCCACACTCCATGCCAGCCAGTCAGGGGCACGAAGGGTACATGCTATACACTGGCTGTGGTCCCTTGGGACTCAGCTTTCACCACTGTTTCTACAACTCAATGGGGAGGGAATCCTTCTTGCCCCTATCCTCTTTGCAGGGCATGAGAGGGTAGTGATCACATGCATGTGCATGCACGCACGCACACAACCCTACCTTCCCAATACCAGCAACTCCTTTTGCACCCACTGGAGGCCAATTGTATTCACACCCCCATGCACACCCATGCACAAAGCTGAGGGTAGATCAGCAGAAGAAGCATTTTCCATTCTCGTGGAAGAAGGAGAAGGAGAAAAGCAAAACCCAAGCGAGGTGAAAGGTCCACATAATGCATCAAATGCTTTCAGCAAGTGCTAAGCAGCTCTGAGGCTGACCTGGAAGAAAGAGAGGAGGTGGGAAGAGCAAAGGGACCCACCAAGAATACCCTGTGCCGAAGGCAGGGTAGCAAAGGGGCTTGGCTCATCCCTTCTCTGCCACCAACCTCCCCTAATAGTGGGCTGGTCTGGACAAATTTTCAGGGTTATCCATTTCACGCCTGTCACTCTTGAGTCCTGCAGTGGATGCCAGCACTATCATTGCTCATAACCGTTCCACTTGACAGATGGGAAGTGACTTTGACAGATGCCAGGAGGGTGAAGAGGGACGGAGGAACAATTTCAGGCTCCCCTAGAACCATTTCATCAGACACCGGCAACCACGAGCTCCTTTGCTGATGGCAAGGTCTGTCCTTTGCCTCCCTTGAGTTTCCAGGTGTTGGTTTAACGCACGTGGGGGGGGGGGAGGTTTCGCCTCTCCGTGACGCCTGCTAATCTCTCTTCTCTCCTCTCAGGTGCTTTAGCTTGCTCGGTGTCATTTCCGACTCGTGCTCGAGTATTGTTCCTCCATGTGTGAAGCCCATGGGCATTTCCTGCTGCCTGAATATTTTGGGGGTGGGAAGGGAGGGGTGTTTTCCATAGGGAAGGCTTTGCTTGAGATAACGTCCTGGTTTTGGTAATTGCATGTGATAAAGAAACCAGAGAGGCCGTGCTGCATGATGGGCTCTGGGAATCTTTCAAGCGGGAGGTTTGCAAGAGATATTTAAGCCAATTAAAACCGCCTGGCTGAGATGCCTTCTTTTGGCAGCTGTCTGTGGATATTATTCTGCTCTGTGTGTGTGTCAGACACCGTGAGAAAGAAAGAACCAGGGCTGCAGACTTTAACGTTTGTTCGGAGATCGTTACAGCCACTGCTAACTACCAGTTCTGCACACCGCTAATCTGTGCTAAAATTAATGCCAGGCAACGGGGACTTGCAGGAAACAGATCCTCGAACGAGGTGACCAAGCAGGTTGGCCAAGGCAGTGCTATTGATTCAATCCACATCTGCAAGGCATTTAACTTGCTATCACGCCACATTATGACTAAGGAACTAGAGTGATTATAAAATGAATGTGGCACAAATTAAATGCATTTGAGAAGGTGGCCATTGGACGCATCACTGAAGGGTTTTCCTCGGTGCTACAAAATCAACCGCCATAGACAGTTTTGGGGGCGTCATCTCCAACCATTTCCCCCCAGAGAACAGATGGGACTGAGCAACCCAGGTGGACTGAGATAGGCTCGTGGGACACACATGGGTGATGTAGGGTCAGTTTGTCTGAGAAGCCCTTCGGTGGTGATCCTGTCCCCGTGTCACGACGAGTAGAGTGGTTGTGCCATTGGTAATCTCTTTACTCAAGGATGAGCTCTACCACGGTCCATTGATGCATCGTGACGTGATTCAAGAGCCCCATCCACGAGCTGCAGATCCGCCCGCAGAAGCTGCAGGCCTTTCCGCAGGGGAAAGTAGGCTGCAGGCCGGGATTCCTCTCCTTTCCTTCCTCTCCTTTCCTTCCTCCACTCTTTCTTCTCTGCTTTCAATGCGACATGCTCAACCTCAAAACAGGCTGCCGCTTGGTTGAGATTATCGCACCACTGGAGTCGGTCAGCAGCCAGCTCTCGATGTCGGCGTGCATTCGCGGCTGTTTAGTGTCAGGGAGCAAAGCCCACTCCTCCCTTGGGGTATGTGCTTAAAGCAACCACGCAGCTGCAGCTGGTTGTTCAGTAGGGAAAGAATTGCATCCCTCAAACCATAGAGCCGATCCCCATGAATGACCTGCAAAAGTCCCAGGACTGGACTGCCCGGAGGCAAGACTCTGGACTCAGCGTCCACTTTTTGGCCTCAAAATGGTGGGTGATCTGGATTCCCACAGGCAGCTCATGCCCACAAGCATCTCCAGGCAGAATTTGGCCTCTGGCCTGGCGGTGAATATGTCTCCAGTGACTTCACTGTTGTCTCCCTCTCATTCAGTCACCTTGCTCATTGCAATAGGTCTCATTCAGAAACCAACAGCAGCATTGAGAGGACAAAGAAAGGCCACATCTGGCCCAGCCAACCTTTGTTCACCAAAGCACTCGAAGCCGTGGGCACAGGGAAAAGACTTATTTTGCAAAGGCAAGCCCCCTACAGCCTCATCCTTCACTCTGCCATAAAACAAGGCGGGTATCACAGCAGATGTGATGAAGCGGGTCTTACCCAGAAGCCCCATGAAATGTTAAAGAACCTGCCCCAAGGGGTTGAGTGAGTTTTTAAAGACCAAGCGCTCCAATCCTCACCACCAGTCTGCTCAGAGCAGTTGCTACAGAATCAGAAAATCATAGCAAACGAGGGCTGGAAGGGAGCTCAGGAGGTCACATCCAGTCCAACCCCCTGCTCCAAGCAGGGCCAGCTCCATCTGCATCATCCCAGCCAAGGCTTTGTCTGCCTGGGTCTTAAACACCTCCAAGGATGGAGATTGCACCGCCTCTCTGGGGAGCCTGGTCCAGTGCCTCACCACCCTCCTCGTGAAAAAGATTTCCCTAATATCCAACCTAAACGTCCCTTGCTGCAACTTGAGCCCATTGCTCCTTCTGCCATCTGCCCCCACTGAGACCAGCCCAGCTCCATCCTCTTTGCAACCCCTTTGCAGGGAGGTGAAGGCTGCTATTCAATCCCCTTTAGGTCTGCTCTTCTGCAGGGACTGAAGAGGAGGGGAGGGAAAGGCACGGATGCTCATCTGCTTTGGGGTCTTTAAAAAGTGCCCAGAGGCTCCCTGCAGTGTGGGTGGCCAGTCCCACACCCCCTTTGCCAAAACCTGGATCTACCCCTGTCCATGACATCCCCCTCCTTGCCTTGGCTGCCATGCTGAGATCGCCTTTTCCTCTTTTATGTCACTTGAAGCACAGGCGTCCTGCAGGATTCACAGCTTGGGGTTCACTGCCCAGATCAAAATGGTCTCATCCAGCCTACTGTTGGTGCCCAGCGTGAGACACCAAAGGCCTCTTTTCAGAGCTAGCAACTATCCCCCAGTGCCAGCACCGGCAAGCAACGCCGGCCAAGTTATCTCCATAAGGCAGCCAAAACCCGAGGTCCCACTGCCCCGCTGCTCCAGCAGTGACGCTCGTCCTCATCTCCAAACTAAACCGACTTTGCTGCAACTTCAAAGCATTGCTCTGAGTCCTCCTCTCTGCAGCAAGAGAGAACAGGCTTCTTTATGGCCGCCCTTCAAGTATTTGAAGACCGCTGTCATGCCCCCTCTTAAGCACCTTTTTCCACAAGTTGAACAAACTCCACGTCGATGTCTTCCTTTCTCCCTCAGAGCTATTTCCTCCCCAGATTTTAAGCCAGAGGTCTTAACTGGCCTTATCACTTGGGAGAAGGTGAAGCCATAGTGGTTTCTTAGAAATTATCTGCTCCACTGCTGTGCCATGATGATGCCTGCCCTTCCCTCTCCTCCCTACTCCAAAACTGAGGACACGCATCCACTTTAAGGTGTCCCCTCCTGTTTCCACCGCTGCTCTCATGTTGCGGGCATACTTACAGCCTGTGCTCAGCCCTGCATCAGGGTCAGAACCAGAGTCCAAGTCCAAGATGTAGTCAGGGAGCAAAATCCACATCCGCGGCCTGGGCTGTGCCAGAGGTCCAGGGCATCCAGACTACAGAAAAGGGTCAGCAGGGGCAGAGATGCAGGCAGGAGCCTGGCTGCGAGGCTGCAAATGGGCAAGAAGCCTGACACGTGAGCAACCCAAATGAAGGGCCTGGGCTTTAAAGCGAAGCCCAGCCTGCATAAGATGCAGAGCCACGTGGAGATTGCAACTTTCCCACGGGATAATTTGCAAGGCAGTTGCAAGCTCTGCCATGGGAGAGGCTGTCTTAGGACTGCGCCTCACTCTTCTACCTCTACTGCTCAACCCCGGGACTGTCACCTGTCGTGGGACACCTGCCATCAACCCGGCCATCCCAGTATGGCAGCAACATGCCAGCAACGTGCCGTGGAGCAGGGGAAGGGTGCTCCCATGGTGCCCTCTCTCGATTGATGGATGGGCGGAGAAGCCAAAGACTTCTTGGGGGTCTTCAAGTGAGCCGTGGGTCACTGCTAGCAAGGGCAGTGCATGCATACAGAGCCGGGGATACCAAGGAAGCAAGCCAAGAGGCACAGGCACACACTGAATAAGGCCCAGCTGCTCTTTCATCAGCGGAGCATATTCTCCGGATGTTTATGGCGAGACAGGCCTATAACAACTGTGATGAAAATGTACAGTTAAAGGCGGGTGGTGGGGGGACAGAGAGGAAGAAAGTAATGCAGCCCCTAAAGCCAATGAGCCATTTAATAGGTGACAATCATCTCTGGAGAAGTTTAGGGTATTTAATTAGCCCAAACTGAAAAAGGAGAGAGAGAAATAAATAAAATAAAACATCCGTCTGGTCCCCAAGTCTCAGCAGGAGCTGCCTCTCCGCTTGCTGACTTCAGCGCTGCAAAGGCGCCTTTCTCCAGAGCAAAACCGGGGAGAAGTGGCTGAGAGAGAGAAAGCATATCCTAGGATAAAGTAGCATATGCATATATATATATAAAGTATACACAACAATTATATATGTGAGTGCGTGTATACAACCGTGTGTGCATGTGCATATGTGTGTACATGTGCTTGTGCTGTGTGCACCTGAGCCCAGGCCCCTGTCGCACTCCTGCGGCTGCTGCTCCAGCAACAAAGTCTATTTCTATGGGAGAAGCAATCGAGACTGGTGGTAGAGGTCTTTTATTAGACGAACTAGATTTTTGCCAAAAAAAAAAAATGTCTCGAATACGCAAAAATCTAGGTGGTCTACTAAAAGGTATCACCTCTACCACGAGTCCTGGTTGCTTTTGCCTCTAGACCAATACGGCTACAACCTGGGTGCCTTCCTAAAGTACAGGCAGCATAGGCCTAATACAAGTGGCTAATATAAGGACCTAATTTAAGGTCCCAGGTTGTAGGGTAGGCCGTGGGCATGAGCTGGCCAGGGGAGCGCACTGCTAATGCTCAGAGCACACTAGGGCTGCTCTTTGTTGCATCCAGCTTGCCCTGGCATCAAGCCTGCTTTGCCGTCCCTCACCTGGCTGGATTGGCCATGCCAGGTCTTGCAAGGGGCTCAGCCCAGATCCCAGGGGGTTAATCTGCTCTGAATAAGCTCTGCTTTCTGCGTGGGTCTATATAAAGAGATCCAGCCCCATGCTGCTGCTAGGCTGAGCACACACATGTGCAAGGGGGTCACAACTTTATCCTGGTACCAGGCAGGAGGACTGGACCACGTACCTCCCCGATGGAGCCAGCTGGGAGGGGGCTGCAGACCCATCACTAAGGCAAGCCCCTTCCTGGATGTGGCTAGACTGAAGGTCTCGCCCATGTGAAGTCACCCTCAGAGAGCAGTGACCCATCTATGGTGCAGAGAGATGAGCCTTCGTTTTTAGGGCTCTTTCTCTGAGCCCATTTGGGTCCTGGGCACCGATTCAGAACCACAGACAAGGAAGGGGATGGATGAGCATGCTGGACCCCGGGACGCGGTCAGCAACCCACCCATTTGTGACAACAGCTTCACTCTGGCTGCACCCAGACGGTCCGATTGACCATCTCGCCCACCAAGCAGGGACTTCAGGACAAGCAACCCCTGCCTGGAGAGCTGGAGGTCCCCAGGATCCGTGCCCAGCTCCCCGCCGACCGCCTCCTTCCTCTCGGGTCCTTAGAAACGGTTTATTTTTCCTCTAAGAACATTTTTCAGACAAGCACAGCTCTGTGCAGGGATGGGGGGAGGCGGGGACAGGGGCCTAGTCTGAGCAGAAATCCCCCCCGGCTCTGGCTGTTACGTTGCATGGGGCTGCATCTGTCACATCTGATTAGGTGGCATCGTCCTTTTTTATCTCCCCCCATCTCAGCTATGATTCTTCTGTTTTTATGTGACATTTCCTTGGCAATATAACTGCACAGATTATACATCCAGCCTGCTCCCCAAACCGTAAAGCAACCAGATTGCAAAGGGCAGTGGTTGGTACGGTTACGTTTTTGTTGTTGTTGTTAAATCCAGCGCTGTTTTTCCCTCGCTGCTGCCCTGAAAGAAATGCACTGTGGGTTTTAGCTAAGTGGGGGGAAAAAAATCCAGGGGCCAAATTGATGTCAGAGGTGTAAGGATCCCCGATCTGGGGAGTTCTGACTTCAGCTAAAGTAGTGTCAGTCCAGAGTGAATCCATCGAGTTCATTGAATCATAGGAAATGAGGGTGGGAAGGGACCTCAGGAGGTCACATCTAGTCCAAGCCCCTGCTCCAAGCAGCACCAGCCCCAACTACATCATCTCAGACCTCCAGGGTATTGCAATCATTGAATCATAGGAAATGAGGGTGGAAGGGAGCTCAGGAGGTTGCATATAGTCCAAGCCCCTGCTCCAAGCAGGACCAGCCCCAACTCCATCATCCCAGCCAAGACTTTGTCTACATGAGTCTTCAAAACCTCTAAGGATGACGACTTCACCACCTCTCCGGGTAACCTTTTCCAGTGCTTTGACTGAGTTATATTGGTCAATACTGGTGTGGACATGCAGACAACCAGAGGGCAAAAGGGGGCAGGTTTTTATCCCACATCAGCCACTCCACAGTGATTGCCCATACGTATGCACTTACCCCATGGTGATAGGAGCTAAACTGTGCTAGCTCATCCTTCTTTCACCGAGAAGTAAGTTGCTTATGCCATGATTAGGGCATGCACAAGGTGCAAGGTACACTTTTCTGAGAAGTCCCCAGCCCACAGAAGGACACTGGTGATGGGAAGAAGTCAAAACACTGAGGGTTACAGCAGCTGAGACTCACTTACATGAAAGCTCTGGATTTTACCCAGTTTGGCCCATCCTCAGCCAGCTGCATGGAAAAGGCCAGCCCTACAGGTGCTACCAAGTCTGTCCCTACTACCAGATCACTGTCGGTTTACATATTTTCGGATGTCCAGACCTACACTACCACACTCCTTCAGGACTGAATCACATCGTTCCGGTGTCTAGACTAACCCTCCTCTCGTTATGTCTCGGTTATGCATCGTTATGTCTCTCTGAAGGACCTTGCCCAGCCAGATAAGGGTGGACAATAAAAATAAATATCATTTTAACACTCATGTTCATGACTCTGAATCAGACCTTTGCTTTGCTGTCTAGGACTGGGGTCACGAGAGAGATG
The DNA here is from genome assembly GCA_030014935.1 of Caiman crocodilus. NCBI lineage: Eukaryota > Metazoa > Chordata > Crocodylia > Alligatoridae > Caiman > Caiman crocodilus. The sequence goes on along the minus strand of JAGPOW010001338.1, from coordinate 2,204,255 downwards.
TGAATCACGGGGAAGCCGTGACAACTTGTTATGGACTCTTAGCCAGAGGATAAGATAAAATTCCCCATGTTCATCCTCATGGAGAGGCCTCTTTCTTCTTCATTTGTCTTTTTCTAACTTCTTCCAGGTATTTGACACCCCCTCTACCGCCGGAGCACACAGGCACCCCAGAGCAGCACAGCAAATATTGATTTGGGCAGGTTGGAAAACAGGTTTTCTTGCACCCCAAGTCTACCCCAATCATAAAATAAAAGCTATTCTAGGGTGGGTCCAATAAAAAAAAAAATCATCCTAAGAAATCCTTGTCTCGCATAATTTTTAGATCATTATGACTACAACATCACTCTTGCACTACCATTTTCTTACCATAAAAATATTGTGTCTTAATTTCCATTTTCTTCCACAACTTTCTTTGGGAGTTTTTAGGGTTGAAAAACGTTTCTATCCCAGAGTTCTCCATGTTTCGTGTGCGATCAGAAAAAATCATTAGAAATGCACCTGATGCATAGGCATTTCTGGTTGAGAGCGGGGCGGGGAAAGGCAGTTTCCTTCCTTGGAAAAGCATCCCTCCCAGGTAAACACTGACTGCCTCTCTTGCTCATGCCTATCCACACCCATGAAATGGTGCTCGCACCTGCTGACTGTTTAAACTTGTGAAACCGTGGCTGTCATTCCAGTTTGGTTTTCTTGCTATTTCTTTCCTGTCTAGTGCGAGTCAATGTAGTTCACTTAACCTCGGAGGAACGACATGAAGTTACGTCTGTTGAGTATCGGACTATTGGCTTCTCTCTCCATTTCAGTTTGTTTCTCCAGCTCTGTCTTTGGATTCTTTGCTCTGGTTCAGACGGAGACGCATGAAAATAAGAAACCGCGGGAGACCAATTTTTTCCAGCGTAGCAAACGCTCTCTGTAGGAACCTCTGCTAGAAGAATGTGCATTCAGGAGGATCCTTGCCAGAAAACAAGGTCCCATGCTTTCATCGTCCTCTGCGTAACCGTCATCGAGGGAAGCACAGACCTGGCCGGCATGTCACATGCATATTTATACCCCTCCCGTCATTCAAAAGGTGCCCAAAGCAGTTTAAAGAAAGATACACAGCACTACCAGCCCCCTGCCATGCCGTATCGGCCAGGGAAATCCATCCAGCTGCTATTCTGATAATGCACAATGACGCTATGTAGCACAACAGCCTCTAAAAGGAAGAGGGGATGAACACATAACAGCACTCCAGGGGAAGCGAAAATGAAAGTTTGAGATCGCCCATAGAAGATTTAGGCTGCAACACAAGGCCTGACCCCCCCTGATTTTTTTTAAGATAGCCAACCAGATGCATGGTGAGCTGGGAAGCTCATGGTCCAGAGGCAGAGAAGCCAAAACGCAGAGACTCTAGCCATTGCACGTATAGTTTTTGTCAGCACAGTAAGGTGCCTCAGCAGTTCCATCTGCTGCCTTGCCGTATAAAATGCATGCTCAGATGCAACTACACAATACCATTGTGAGAGTTCAACTACACACCAATGCCCCTACCTTGAATCCTGCCAGGAATGACAGGCGTAAAAGCGGCAACCAGTCCGCTAAAGGTTATATGTCATTCTTCTCCACCCGCCTGGCCAAGCTCCCTACCCCAATCGCATCTTTGTGGTGGGAACATCTGAGATAATCTTTCCTCTCAACTCATTTCCATCTGTTATCAGCAGGGGCTGAAAGAGCCCTTTTGCTTGGATGTGCATGTGTGCTTGGAAGATAAATGTAATCACTGGGACTGATTTCCCAATAAACGCCTTTCCAGAATCTGCTGATTGTTCTTACAGAAGTCAAACGTGCTAATGAATTAGCAATGGATTATTAGAGTAGACTTGTGTTCTGTGTGCAGGGCTAATTTTCCTGCTGAGGGAAGATGTATTTACCAAGCCAGAAATTTG
>JAGPOW010001338.1:2189536-2202233 GCA_030014935.1 Caiman crocodilus | reverse complement strand
GTGTCTTCTCTTTGCTTCCTGGTTTGCACAAAAACAACAGAACAGGCCTCTATCAAGTAGGATTCCTGTGTGGGCCATGAAGATAAAGTGCATTAGTCCAACAGCCAGGACAGAGGGAGGGGTTCAATCCCCGCTGCTACGACAATGCAATGATAGGAGGGGGTGGAAATCACAGCCTCTCTCAAACATGAGGTGTATAGTAAAGAAAAGCTTCCGTGATACAATAAAAAATGCACAGCTTGAGTGCTAGCTTGGTCTCCTTTGCTGACCAAGACCGAATCTTGTCTCTCACAGTGTACAGCACCCAGGGACATCCGGTTATTGGACGGTAAAGTACAAGTAAAGCTATCACTGCAGATTCTGACACCAGAGAAGGAAGGGAGATCACCATTGTCATCTACTAGTGAACTAAAGCAATGGCACCCAACCTTGCGGTCGGTGGTACAAGGCTGGATCCCATATGGGGATGATCCATCATGCCAGTCCAACCCCACATTCCCCAATCTGGCTGTACACCCCCCACAAGTCAATCTAGTAGAGGGGGCTCTCCGTGCATGCAGAAATTACCACTACCACCACCACCCTGCCCCCCATTCCCGGGCTAGGTAGCACGGATCCATGGCCTGGATTTGGCCTGTGGGCTGGAAGGTGAGCACACCGGCGCTGCAGGAAGAGCCTGAATGAACTAGGCCCTATTTGTATGTAGGTCCCATCCCATGCTAGTGTGAACAGGCTGGGTGAATGAAAGAAATAGTGTTACCCTTCCTGTAAGTCAAGTGGTTGACATCCCTATAGTGCATATGCCTGGAGAGAGTGGGTCAGGGTAACTACTACCCATTTGTGCACCACTGGGCAGTAGGGCAAGAACACAACCTAGACAGAGGTGTTTAAAATATGTCCTGAGTGCCAGAGACTTTCCTCAAGGGCCCTCCATGCCACTGAAACTTAGAGAAAAGGTAGCCACAGCACTGAGATCTGATGCTGCAGGGGCTAGCGATAACCTTGGGTGTGCTCCAGCATGGCTTCCCTTGCAACGAAGTGGACATGACCACACTGAGCTGGTGTGAACCAATGCAGATGTGATGAGAGACGCCCGTTCCCTGGAGCTGCTGGGAAACGAAGGGAATGCTAGTAAGAAACACCCAGCATCTCTCAAAATGGGGCTACACCACATGGTAGGACATCAAAACCAGGCCAGGCAGCACTTCCCAAAGAGGATGACATGGGCCTGAGTTCTGGGATTTCACCAACCCCTAACAGCAGACGGCAAGCAGGGTTTAGCAGAGGGGGTTACAGCAAGCATGGACAATGGGGGGTTGAGAGTGGCTATATCTCAAACGGCAGGATAGGCATAGCCTTGTTGTCACTGCTCTGCCTCTTGTCCCAGAACTAGCAGTCCTCACAACCCTACCAGATGCAGGGGTAGAAACAAGGAAGGACTCCCCAGGTGACTAGGGTGTAGACACCCCAAGGGAAGTGAAGGAGCCTTGAGGGCACAGCAGATCGGGGTACATTATACAAGGAACAGCGCTGCAAAAGGCCTGGGGCTGCTCTTCTTTGAGCGGGCGTCAATCCATTGAAGCCAATGGCATTATTCTGGATTCACACGTACTGAATGACTCTAAACCGGAGACTCTAGGTCAAGCAGCCCAATGGATTACGAGGAAAAGCCTCTACTCAGACACAAACTTGTGCAGTAATTTGGTCAGAGCAAGTCCATGTACAGTGTTGAGTGCAAGGGGAGGTCTGGAAACACCTTCATCCAACCCAATTCAGCCTTGTGTGCACCAAAGTGACAGTCCCTGCTATTGCAGACCTGATGATCCATCAATCTCTTAATCGCCTCTACTTCTTCCCTCTTTCTCCTTCATTTCCACCGGTGTGAGAGCTCATCCAGAACTCCTTACTTGCGCCAAGTTTCATAAAACGAGGCTGGATGGTGGACATCTAACAGGAGGTGGAGCGGGACCTCTGAACAGCTATAAAAAGTGCCTCTTTTGCAACATCCACGTCTGCTTTGCTGGCCAGAATTGAGGAGCAGGCCACCATTCCCAGTGTCGTGCAGCTGCTTCTCTTTATACCGGGCCTGAGTTGTATAGCAATGGCTGTGCTCCTCTGAAAATCACCCAGTATGCGTTGGGATGTTTTTGTCCCCAGTGGGAACCTCGTGGATGGCTTGAGAATAAAGATGGCCATTGTTAACCATAACCAAAGTCATTAAATGCTTAAAAAAAAAGATTTAAATCCAACCAAAAGCCTTTTGAGCATGCTTGACACAACAGGAGATGTTGTACCAACAGGACTTCTATGTCCCTGCTTCCAGCTGGGATCAGCTTTTTGTATTTCAAACTGATTCTTCATTTTTGGTCCTGTCCAGAACCAAGGAAGGGAAGAGGCACATGGAAGGGAGTGAGAGTAGGAGTTAACCATATTTTTCCCCCACCACCACCTTTTAACCACTGAAGAGGTTTCAGATTGAAGTCTGAGCTGGGTTCAGGATGGAGGTCCACACCAATGCTTGCATCCAGATATAGCACGTGACTAAAGTGTGCTCTATGTTTCCTTCAACTGCCTGGTCCATAGCAAGGTAAAAACTGACTGCCCAGACTGGGCGTTATGTTCACAGAGCAGAGGCCAGGGGTACTGGATGCCTTCTCTGCTGATGGTCCCCGGGTGGAGATCGCTCCACCAGCCACAAGCAGTGTCTGCAGATCCAAAGTGTGGGTCACTGGAGAGTTGGTGCAGATCGCATGGAATAAGACTTCAGAAGACTTCTGTGCATTCCCTACATTTCACCCCAAACAAATGAATCTGTGAAAGATCGGATCAGACAAAAAGTTGGCAAATAGGAACCCTCACTCAAAATCATAATGTAGCCTGGGTGTACTCGAGCGTGTACTCCCTTCTCCGAGAGTAGCAAGGCACATGTGCTAGAGATGGAAACTGGGACCTTCTGCACGTTCCACCTCTGCCCCTATAGAGTCCTGCCAGGACAAGGATAACTTAACTATATACAAATGTATGAATACACACAAGTTAGTGACAGATAAATATAGAGATAAATATATATATCTACATACTTAATGTAACCTGGGTGTCGGCCCAATAGTTGCCACCTCTGCCCAAATATCAGGGATGGTGAGAGTGGTGAGAGTGGGGCAGGGCTTCCGGCCAGCACCAATTGACTAGCCGGCCCCTGCTCCCCACAGCGTAGCCCGTGGTCCCAAAAAGGTCTAACACTTAACTGATTGGACTATTTATGCTTTATTAATAAAACAAGAATAATGGGGAAGGTTATTTCCAAGTGAACTCAAATGGCATAACAAACCCAAAGGCATTAGTCAACCCCTGACTCAAGAAGCCCGGGTAGGGGACCTGGCAGCGTTCAGCCACTGCTGAGATGCTAGAGCAAGGAAGCAGGGTGCTCGCTTCCAGCAGCTCCAACAGGCTTCCCAAAAAGTGACAGACTGCAACATGTTCGGCTCTTCTGGTCTGCAGCAATCAAACTGTATCAAACCCCAACCCCCCAAAGGGGCTGAAGGGTGACCCTCCGAGGCAACCAAAAAGCAACCGAGTAGGCTCCTGCAGCAATCGGCCTGACCCAAGCACGAAGCTCAGGGACTCCATTTGATGACAATCAGCTGCAGAATAAGGGACAGGACTGAGTCCCCGCTGGGGCAGTCAGTGGCAGAGGGTCAGCAGCACAAGCAGCTCTGCTCTAAACCTCCGCTCCACCCCTGGGCTCGCTCAGAGTTCACCAGCCTGTTTCCAGCCCAGGCTGAGTATCTCATGAGCCCACGTCACAGTCTGTTACAACAATATGCAGCTATATCATATGAATATCAACTTATAGGCGAATTCTACGTGAACTTATACCACGGATCTAAATGCAGATAAAACACAGGTAAGTAAGAAATCAGTACAGATAAGCCCGGATTAAGAACAGGTAAGGCCACCTCGTGCAGCGCCAGGGCTTGGCCTGCTCCCAGACCCTCCGTGCAGCGTTGTCCTTGCCAAGCCGTTGGTCCTGTGCCGATGGCTGTAGACCTGAGTCGCCCCAAGTGCTCTGAAAGGTCCCAGTCCCTCCTGAAATGCTCCACGCCATGCTGTCGGCACCACGTCCTGGCTGCTTGCTGGGGATTGGGGACCCAAGCTGCCTCACGCAGGTCCCAGCTCCATGCACCGTCCCATGCACCGTCCGGGTTGCAGACCCGAGCTGCCTCGTGCATCCCCCAGGGTGTGGCTCCATGCACCAGCCCCTGCACCACAGTCCTGGTCACAAGCTGGACCACCAACATCAAAGACTGGACAGGATTAAAACTGGCTGATTGGACAAGGATTGCAAAAGACTGGAAAGAAAGGAGCAAAGTCATTGCTACGTGAGAGGTGCCCCAACAGCCGGGACTGACTTTCTGACTGACAGCATTAAAGAGGATGATTGCAAAGTTGCTCTATGGATCCTATCTGACTCTCGATTTCCATATCTGGGGGCTGGTTCTGGGGTCGGGACACTTCAGGCCTCTCTGAAAAGAAATGAACTTCACTGCTTCCTCTGCATCTTCCCAGCAGCTGCTCTCTCTCAGTCGCTTGCTTTTTTCAAAGGGCAGGTGTCCCCCCTTCGAATAAACACCCCCCGCATGCAGCAGCACTCTCATCTGTTTGTTTACCAGGCTTGTTTCAGATCCGAGCATTAAGCCAATATTGCTCTCTTGGTAGGGATTTTTTTCCCCCTCAATGGCGAAATTGCATGTGAATCCTGAATTTTCCAGTTAATTGAACAAGCTTAAGCACCAGCAGTACGACAAGCCCCTGCAACATGCATATGCTTTATTCTGCCTTTCCTCAGGGGGCACGTAGTAAAACAGTCATCAGGAAGCAAAGGAAGAGACTTGGAGTAACTTCCTGCAGCGTCTCTTGGACTCAGTCCTGCGCCTCTTCTGAAATCCTGTTTACCACCATCATCCTCTGCTAGTCTAGGTCTCAGGGGGTTGCCCTTGCCTCCAAAGTCCCGGGGCTAAAGAGGAGAGGGGACGACTCAAGGAGAAGCAGAAATGTTGGGTTCAGCCAAAATTTCAGACATTTCTTCAATGGGCTTATTCTGCAATGGAACAGAAATGAAACCCCCAAATTTCCCAATGGCCAAATATTGTCTAGAAGCAGAAGTGAGAGTCCTGAGAGCCTCTGGGAAGACTGCCTGGAGGACAGCCTAAGACTGGAGGCTCCTAAGTCTGGTAGGAAGACCCCGATTTGGGGAGCCTGGAAGTCCTGGGTAAGACCACCCAGAGCTGAGAAGCTCGAAGATTGAGAAAGTCCATGTGATGGGCAGTCTTGGAAATAGAGGTCTCCGGAGCCACTGCAGGGGGGTGGTGTGGGGCAGGCTTCCCAACACATTTCTGAGTTTGGAGCCTGAAAGTAGGAGTAGGGGGATGATCCTGAGGGGTAGGTGGATCCTGAGTGTCCCAGATCCCAAGTGGACCAGGGCAGTGCCCTTGCAATATGTTGCATGATAGAAGAGGCAGGCTTTCCTATTGCCCTGCACGGCCCATTAGCCATTTACACCCATGCAAAGCAGGGAAGAGAGAATGGGAGCATCCATGCAACATTGGCAGCATTTGATCCTGCTCACAGTGATGGCACAAGGGGTAGGGCAACGGGGACTTCAGACCCAGTATGTGCTGGAGGCTGAACTCAGCACCGCAGGAGGTCTTGGCTTGCACTGGGACCCCGCCACCACCACATAGACTCAGCCTTAGGAAACTACATCTGAAAGCCCAAGGACACCTCCAGTTTGACAACCAGGACCAGATCTCTGCTGCCCAGTCCTGTGTAGCAGCATCTCCCTCCACAAAGGGATTTCAGGGGAGATACCTGCAGTGTGGACTCAGGAGAACTGGAATCCAGGCTATCCCAAACAGGACTATCCCCTACAAGGATTCATGCCATCAACTGTTGAGTCTCCATGCACCGGTGCTTCCACCCCCCTTGGGACAACGGCCCATGCCCCGAAACATCCCCTCCTCTCCAACACTTCCTGAGGCTCAGTCTGTATTCTCCATTCTTGCCTCTCACCCCTGCCTCCCCTCAAACAAGTCATCTCATGGGCTGGGGTAGACCTTTCAGGGCCAAGCAGCTAATAAGTTATTACCCTGGTCCTTTTCTAACTCAGCTCTGCCTTGATCGGCTCTTCCTCCTCCTTCCCTTCCTCAGCATCGCATCCAAAATCCCTTCCAACTTTTTCCTCCGTGAAAGCATTAAAAAAAAAAAAACGACCCAACCTGACCCAGCCGCTCAGCTCGGGTCCCAAGACGTTGTTTCGAGCGGGGCCAGCTGCCACTGCCCCGTGGTTCCCATCCGGGCAGCAGCTGATTCTTAGTCACAAAGCATTTCCTTTCCCTGCCAGGACTGTCACCAAGCATTTACTCCGGGACGGCAGGGGAACAGGAACCCGGCCAGGAGGGTGAGCCGAGGTGGGCAAAGGCAGGAGGAACTCATTTATCGCCTTGCGTTGGGCTGTCATCGATTTATGAACGCCGCGATGAGGCTGACACCCGCGTGACAGAATCTAATTCCCTTCACCCACCGCCTTAACAATGCTTGACACAAAAAATTAAGCTAAATTATATTATTTTAAAGGAGCAGATGGGGAATGCTAAACATTTACCCAGGGAAACGGACCGCTTACATTGCCGCGGTCCATTACAGCTTGCGAGCGCTGTGAGGGTCCTAATGGCTTCCATTAGAGAGGACCGAGGGAAAGCCGCAGGTCACAGGATCGTGCCCGGGATGCTGAATGGAAAGCTTAACCCCTCGGTGAATGGAGCAGGCACAAGGTAGTGAGGGTCAATGGATAGATAATAAAGGGCTAATAAGTGGTCAACAGCTGTCAGACACCCCTCACCGATACTACAATAATGCCTTGTGGTTAGCGATGGGCGTTTCCACCGAGAGGGTCATCATCGGTTGGATGGTTCAATCCCCCTAGGCTCTACAGCAATTGATTGATTGTGAATTAAAGCCTCTATCAATTATTTATTAACTCTTTATAAGGGACTTCTCCATGGAGTCGGCATGTGAACACACCCAGACCGGTCCAGACTGGAGCTTCAGAAAAGAGAAGTACAATAGGAAAGTCAGTGACTTAGGGCCTGGGTACAGAAAGGAGCCGTGGCCATAATGATGGCATGACTTGGTCAATGGGAGCCCTTGAATGGAGAGATGGCAATATGCCACTGGCCGTCTTCCCCCACTATGTTGGCTTCACTACACTGGCTCATAGGGAAACCATACAGGGTAATCCAGACCCCAGTCTTATGGGTACGCTGCTGTTAAAGCCCTGGGTTAATGTTCAGGAGACTTAGGCTCTATACCGTCTTCTCCATTAGTCTCCTGTAGGATTTTCGGCTCCTCCATCTGCCCATCTGTAAAGCAGGCTTTCTTTGTAAGGCAGTACGGGAGATTCATATAGTACTTTTCATCTAGGGAAGAGTTAGGTAGGAATGGTTGGGTTGGCAGACTAGAGATCGGGACACCTGGGTTCACTTCCCAAACTATGTCGCTTCACCGTAGACGTTCATGGGAGGGTAAGAGCACCTACCTCCTCAGGGCGCAGTAAGGTTTGTAAGCACTTGGGAGATTTTCTGCCAAAAAGTGTTGAAGAAGCGAGTGTCCATCAGAGGACAAGCAGCCTGACCAGCCCTCGGGTGCACGGCGCGGAAGGGGGAACCTGGCATCTAGCCTGCCGGGCTGATTTCCACATTTGCTGCCCAACCTCCGGGACACAATAGCACCCTCCAGTTTCCATGCTCCATGACAGGATGCAATTGCTGAAAGAGCAGGAAACTGGACTTGATGGCCCAGAAGGTCTTTTCCAGTCCTATGTTCTGCTCTTCATCTGCCTGGCACTTGGCACGCTCCCTCAGTGAAAGCAAAGGCCCCTTCTGGCCTTCCCTTTGGCTACCCATTACATCTCTCCCAGAACAGATTCACAGGCTAAAAAGGATCAACAGGGAGGTAACAAAGATAGCTTGATTTGCATAAATGCAAATTGGGAGTCAACAACATCTGGCCAGTCTGAGTGCAGGAATGCAGGGACCTCCGAGGGATCGATCGTTGTTCGGTTGCAACAAAGGGAGAAGAGGAAAAGGAAAGGAAAGAAAACTTAACCTACCTGAAACCAGGGAAGTTCAGCTGGAAAGAACAGCCGAAGAGATGGGACGATGCAATAAATAACCAATAAGACAAACGAGGTGCAGGGAAAAGCCGAAGGAATCCTTCAGCGAAGCAACCGAGCGACCTCCCGTCTTCCTGCAGCCGCCCATCTGCTCCGTCGGGTTTGTATAGGAGCATCCCAGGAGGGTTTGGGAGCACGCAGATCAAGGGGGCGAGGAAAGCAACTGTGCTCGGCACATGCCCACCAATGCAAAACACACGTCTAAGCCTCGCTGAAGTCAATAATAAGAGAGATCACCTCTGCCCAAAGGACCTTGCCTGCCTACGTCCTTACACCGACACGGCGACAATGCACAATCGCTGAAGGCAACTCGCATCACATCAGGCACGCGCAGACGTCTTCCCCTGAACTGGGAGACTATGGGAGCTGGATGCACTTGGACCCCGCACCTTCCTCCCTTGCAGGCAACAGCAACACTGTTAACTGGAGCAGTCTGATATTTATTTCCCAATATTGCCCCTGCCAGTGGTGGTAGCCTCAGCAACTGGACTGGAGGCCGGGGAACAATTTGAACATGGCTGGGAGTTATTCTCCTCTGCACTGATCCTTAATGAACCCAGGGTCTTCTCCATAACGCCGGGCTGCATCTATCCCAGGGCTCTGGCAGATCCCGGCCCAGGTAATCCCACTCAGCGCTTTCAACTGGAGACCAGTTACTAATTCTCTTCCGACCTTATATTCTTGCGGTGTAGCCCTATATGCTGTTAAGTCATGTCCGCGCTCCTCCCCGGAGGTCTCTGCCTTCCGCTTTCATCCAGGCTCCTTATGTGTGCCCTCATGTAAATACTGTCCTTATCTACCTCACTTGGGCATTGCAAAGCTCAAATTAATTTGTAGCCGAAGAGCACATTCAACCCATCCGATGCCCAGTGGGTAGGAAGTGCCCCGACAAAACCTCCCAGCATCCCGGGCTATAGAGACACGTCTCATGTGATGCAGGGTGCCAGGGTCTGACCCGGGTCGAAACAGGTGCCGCACGGTCACGTATGCACGTCGTGCATCCAACTTGCATCGCTGCTTCTCTGCTGGTCCGTGGCGAGCAAAGGGCAGCAGTGACCTCCAATAACATAGCCCTCTCCCAGGGAAAATCACATGGTTTTTCCGGTATACGTCAAAGGTCCTTAAAGTGCGAGAATGGATCGGTACCTCTGCACGATCTCAAGACAAAATGTCTCAAAATGTTCACAGCCCCGGTGAAATGAAGGAGGTGTTGGTTTTCATATGCCTCAGTTTACCTCCTCAGGGGCGTTCACCGTGAGCGGATCTAGGATGTGGGAAAGCGAGGGTTGCAGACGGTGTGGTGCCTCCGTGGCTATAACACAGCGCACGTTTTTCTCCATGTGTTTATCCAACCCCCTGTTGAACCGGGCTCGTTTGAACCATCATCGTATTCCAGCCCAGGTCTCAGCATCGCCCCGGCCGAGGGCGTTCTGCAATTAGCTGCTGCGGCATGCTGAGCTGAGACCTTCGGGCTTAAAATCACTGGTATCCGGAGCCTGGCCAATATGTTGGCTTATGTTATCCACTGAGAAATCAGTGTTGAAGGCGATAGGAGTTTTGCAATTCAACTCAGCATTTTTTTTTTTTCAAAAGATTCAGGGAGGCTTGGACAAATGGGAGGATTGGACCAAAAGAAAACTCAGGAGATTCAATAAAGACAAGTGCAAAGTCCTGCACTTAGGAGGGAGCAATCCCATGCACCGGTGCAGGCTGGGGGTGACGGGCTGGGCAGCAGCTCTGCAGAAAGGCCCTGAGGGAGACAGGGGACACTGGGGACTCTCCATCGCTGGAGGTGGTCAGGAAGAGGCTGGACGCTGGCCAGGGATCGTGTAGGCATGGCCGTGCCTTCGTTCTGCGACGGGGATGTCCCCGGTTTCTGGGCTTTGCTGGTTGCCCCCACCCCACCCTTCCTGCGCCACACGTCAGGGTGTTATTACGCTTTCCCGGAGGCATCGGGTGCTGGCTGCAGCCCAGGCTGGGCATTGCTGGGAGCAAAACCAGAGGCTCCTGCCCCTCCACTCGGGGTCAAAGCGATCCCTATATTTGGGGTCAGGAAGAAATTTTACCCAGGGCCAAATTGGTACGGCTTATAGGGGTTTTTGCCTTCCTCTGTAGCAAGAGGCACGGCCAGGCTCCCTGGGATGTCTTGGGCATACACTGACAACATTTTACGGAAGCAGGACGTTGGCTGCTGTGGGTCCCCTGCTTTCCCTGGGGCAGGTTCAGGTGCAATGTCCTGCGCGGTGTCAGGGTGGTCTTGTGTCGAGTTTAGACTACCGTTTGCATGGGGTGGGCTGAGTGGGGCTGATCCTGCCTCAGGTACGGGGTTGGACTAGATGTGACCCGCGAAGGTGCCTTCCAGCCTGACTTAGCTCTGATTTTAGGTCTCAGGAGAATGGCACAAGTCAGGAACTCATGCACCCTGGTCCCGATCCCCACCGATTCCACCTTGTCCGTGTAAACCTCATCCCGGGCCCTGGAGCAAGGGTCTGGGTTATTTGTCACATATTAGGGCTTCGCTTGTCTATGATTCGAGACATCCTTGTAACTCTTTCAACACAGTATACCTATTTGCACGCCGGTCTTACAGTTACCTAGTTCACACTGATCCTTTACCCCCCGCCTGCATTTCCCAGACTCTGTCTCACAGGCACACCATGCACATCTCCTTTTAATATTTCATCCCTGGGCTCCGACTTGGTGTTAGATAAAAATCTCCATTGCTGCCTCCCATCCGCTGTAATTAAAGACGTATGACGCGCCCTTCAGCGCTGCCTATGATGAATGGTGCGTGTCTGTTAGCAACTGGTAGCCAATTCATTGTGGTGCGGAAAGCTTGACAGGGCCCGTCCTGGCACGAGCGTGGTACAGCTGCCAAACGCCCTCGGAGCAGAAGGACGCATTTCCCCCGATCAACCTGAATCAGGACCGGCAAGCTCACCCCACGAGGAGCAGACCTTGATCTCGGGGCGATGACACGTTCGTACGAACAGCACAGGGCTTAAGCAGCGATCGCACAACAGGGCGAGCGCCTTTGCTCCCGGTTCCAAGCCTCTTTCAGCCAGCCCTCAGCTCCAAAAGCACTCCCGACCCTTCTTCTCCGGCGTGCTGTTTCCTGAGCTGTCTCCCCCTCCTCTTTCCAGGGAACTACCCCTGACCACCGCCCCGCCGGGGCTGCAGTTGCCCCAGGTCTCCGTGCCCTAAAGGAGCTCGTCTGCTTCGGATACCGGTCCCGAGTGAAAGGCAGGTGTGGCTCTGCTAGCTCCACCGAGCTTTACTCCGGCGATCACCGGGTTCCCGGTTTTGTCCGATTAAAAAAAACAAACAAACCAAGTTTTCTGATTTAAAAAATAATAATAATAAATCCACATTTTTCCATGATTAAAATGAAGCACCACCATATATAAATAAACAAACATGTAACTCTATACTTTTACATATATATTACATTTTTCACTACTAAAATGCTACTCTATATATATATACAGATTATATATATAGATATAGATATATACACACATTTTATATCAAGAGGGAGAGAGAGAGAGAGATCTATATAGAGAGAGGGAAAAATCTATATATAGCTAGAGAGAGAGCTATATATATCTATATCTAAGGATAGAGAGAGCGAGCTATATACATCTATATAGAGAGAGTGATCTATATATAGAGAGAGCTATATAGAGAGAGAGAGATCTATTATATATAGAGAGAGAGAAAGATATCTATATAGAGAGATTTATATATATAGAAAGAGAGAGAGAGCTATATAGAGAGAGAGAGAAAATGTGTGTGTGTATACATGTGTGTATATATAAGTGACATCTTAATCATGAAAAAATGATAAGCAATTTGTGAAGTTGCTAAAAGCTGCCCCACCACATTTTGTTTTATTCTTTCCACATCACAAAATCTTCTTCCTTTCAAGGTTTTCTTTGGCTGAGGGTCGCATAGGGCCGTATCAGGTGAGCATGGAGGCTGCGCACTTGTGGCATACGATGCAACTTTTTCCTCTTCCCTCAACTAAAGAAAACGTTGAAAGGAAGATTTTGTGACGTGGAAGCCATAAAACAAAACGCCACCGAGCAGCTCTGAGCGACTCCACAAATTGCTGATCAGAGATGCTCCCAACAACGGCAGACGTGCGGGGGGAAGTGTGTGGCTGCAGAAGGAGCGTGCGTCAACGGCGATGAAGCCAAAACCCTTGTATATAAAATATTTTGTTTCCTGCAGCATCAGTTGTGATACTTTTTAACATCCCTCTTGTGTGTGTGCGCGCGTATGTGTATGTATATATATGCAAGTATATACACTTGCATATATATACACACACATATACACATATGCACGCACACACATGTGTACATATGCATATGTACGTATATATACATACACACACCTGCACACATGCATGTACACACACACACACACATATATATATGTACATGTATATACATACGCACACAC
>JAGPOW010001338.1:2167685-2179956 GCA_030014935.1 Caiman crocodilus | reverse complement strand
ACTCCCACTCCCACTCCCACTCCCACTCCCACTCCCACTCCCTTCCTGTTCACCTGTCTTCCCATCCCTGGGAGCCTTTTAACTTCCCATGGCTGCTAATCATCTCCCTCAGCTGGCCCAGTCCTCCTGAGCAGCCTGCACTTGGCATTACCACCCACAGCTGGGCTGTAGCCTCTGGCTCCAGCAGCCTGCTACACCAGGACAGAAGAGTATCTTTCAGGAGATGAAGCAATACGAGATCACTCCAGCCATTCGCTGGAGAAAACCAGCTATGAAATCATTAGGTTTCTATCATGAGGTGGCTTGTGTATAACCCGTGTACAACCGGATGTGGTTATACAGAGAGCCGTAGTAAGGGATCCTGCTCAAACCCATCTCTCTACATAGACTTCCTAATTTGTCTTTTTTGTAGTTGAAAAGTGATCTGCAAGGCATGCCCTGGCACAGTCTGAAACACTGTTGTCCATCATCCCAGCTAACCCCTGCTTGTCAAAACAAATGAGCTGAGTTCAATACGGCGGTGCCGAAATTTCAGGAAGATCCCGCTGTTCTCTTTAAGCTCCATCCAGATTCTTGCAAACTGAAGACCTGCCTCGGTAGGTTCAAGGTGCCTCCCAGAAAATGCCAGCATTTTGCTTTCACTCGTTCGGTGACTACAAAAAAACAATAGAGCGATTCTTCTGTTGCAAAGAGCTCAGAAAGATTACAAGAGTAATGCTGTTTAACAGGTGTTTTAACACTCTGGCTTCCTATTTGAAATACCTGGGTTTAGCCCGTGAATCATCATGTTTGCACACCTAACAGTCCTAAATACACCTACCAGTCCTAATATTACGTGGCGCTCTAAAATGGATCTCATGGCACCCCAGGGTGCCGCATCCCCCCTGGTTGAGACCCGCTGCTCCAGGGTGACTCTGTTATTGCTTTCAAGGCAATACAGTCCAAGAGGAGAGATTTGGGTGAAATGAGGATTTTCACCCTCGGCACATCTAGATGAGGTTCAAATAATAACATCCTGGAGGAAAACTTTATTGTCAGTAATGCTACAGCCTGGAGTTTCTCTCTGACCCTCTTCGAAAAGCCCAGTACACATATTTGATAGGAGGGGAGGACAGAGTGGAAGCGGACACAGAGACAGCGTGCCCATCACTGCCATACAAATAACATGGCATTGCCAACAAACCGGGATTTTTCCTATCATGGTTATCAGGCACTTGGCTTTCCTATGAGCGCATGAGATGTGTTAGCAAACAACGCAGCAACACTAAACTGCTGCAAATCCTCCTCCAAAACATATTCAGAGCCACCTTCAGGCCACCCAGGACAGAGCTGCTAACCTCATCTTCCTCATCCGTCCATCCCACCATGTTGCTCCTCTCCGAGTCCCTTTGCTGCATCTTCATCCCGTTCCATATTAATACATCTATTAATACTTTTATAAGCCTCTAGCTTCCACCTCTATAGTTGCCCAACTGGTCTCTGCCCGTCTTTGCAATGCCCACCCTTGCCCTGCCAATAGTGAAAATAGGTGCCGCTTTGTAACAGAGCTGAGAAATATTCATTGTAAAACTTGTACAAAATTTGACATTTTTGTTGAAGTTTTTCACAGGGGAAAATTAAATGTATATTGTTTCCCTGCTAAACCAGAGCTTGAGACCTTGGGATAAAAAAAAAAAATCTTACCTCTTAAGACTTCAGTGCAGCTGCAGTGATTTGCACCAGCTGGGGATGTGACCCTCAACAGCCGCTTTGCAAAACCACCCTCCCGTTACCAGTCAAAGGGTGCATCAGCGCTCAGCTCAGATGAGTGACCAAGGCTTTGAATAGGCCACAAGCAATGACCCAACCCCTGTCTCACGTCCAGAGGGTTTCTTCAGGTCTGGGCAGAGGACTGAGGGCAGCAGGCAGGGCAGGAAATGCTATCTTGCCTTACTGCTAGTCGGGTCATCGACAAATGCAAATGTCACCGGCACTCAATTTAGCGAAGCACTTAGGACAAGATCCAGAGACATGTCTTAGTCTTGGACTTGGGTGGACCTTGGGTGCTGAAGGTCAAATAAGCAACCAAGCTGCAAAACCTATAAGCTACATTTTGTTCCTGAAAGTTTCCGAAAGGCCTAAACTTACGCTGCTTCCTGCCCAATTCGGTCACCCAGGACTAGCGCCTGCCTCAGCTGTCTTGTGATTCAAAAGCAAAGCAAGGTGGTATTCACATCTCTTGGGGAGATTAATCCAACAGGCAAAAGTACCATGGAGTTCAGCACAAACATGGTCCTCAGGGCCACTTTTACGTGACAGTGGCTTGGATGGGCTAGTGTTACATCCATCTCCAGGCAAAAAGCAGTCCATGCACTGAGAAATCCAGCAAGCGTGGGATTTGCTTCAAGAAACTCTTATTCTCTGTCCTCCACCACCATGGCATCTCAGTAAGTCTTTAACAGATGTAACACCTCAGACTGGGGGGTAGATAACCCAGAGGAGCAGTTTCTATTTGAAAAGTAGAGGATAGGGACAGCAGAAGCCAATATCCCTGCTCTAAAGTTGTGGGAACTTATTGCCGTGCAAAGTTTTGAGGTGGTTAAACTGAAATCCTTATCAGCTCCTCCACTATTCAGCATCTACATTCACAGGATCATAGGAAAGTTGGGCTGGAAAGGACCTCCCGAGGTCATCTAGTCCGCACGCCTGCTCAGTCAGGATCGTCCTTGACTAAACCATCCCAACCAAGTGTTTGGCCAACCGGCTCTTGAAAATTTCCAAGGATGGAGGCTCCACTACTTCCCTAGATGGCCTGCTCCAATGCTCGGCCACCCTGATAGTCAGAAAGGTCCCCTTAATGTCCAACCTAAATTTCCTGTGCTGCAGCTTGTCCCCATGGGACCCTTCAGGTATTTGAGAGACACCCTGATGGCTTTCCAGACACAATTTCCTGCCAGTTCATGTCTCCTGATGGCGTCATTTGGCTGCACAAGGCAAGGACCTCACCGTCATTGCCAGCAGCCTCTCCACCCCCACGAAAATTAGGGTATCCCATGCGGTCCGGTCCTTGCCGAGGTCTTCACCCCAGGGCCTCCAAAACCTAGATAACAAAAATGCCAGACCTGTAAGCAGCAGACCTGCCATCCAATCTATAAGAAGCCCAAAAACTATGCAAGGGAGAAGAAACATATCAGCACAAGAATAGTGCTGGCACGAAAACAAATGGGCATATAATAGCCACAAAAAATGTGGAGTCTGTGAGAGGTTGGCTCCATCTTTGGAGGTCTAGCTAATCGCTGCTGCTTAAACATGTACCCAATTCCAGTTGGCTCACACCAAATTGGTACAGATCCCGAGATCTTCCTTTCCACCACAAACGTGACAGCAGCAATCTATTTATTTAACGTATGCAGTTTCGGCATATTGTATCAGCCGTCTTAAGGGGATGTCATCACCAGTGCGAGGAGCTAGAAGGCCACCAGGTCGCATAGTGAATGGACACAAGTCAACAACGTGGGACTAGGTGTGAACTTGTCCACCGAGGCACCCCGCACGGTGCAGCACGGAAGGGCTGACACTCGCCCTTTGCACGCCGCCTCCCGTCTCTATCACCTGTCCTACGAGTGAAGCACAAAAATAGCGGGCGTGATTCCCAGAAGGGCTCTGTGTGTGTGTGTGTCCCGTTCTTCTAGGAATCGGTCCACCCACTTCTTCTTCCTTCTGGGCTTCACGCTTGCTACCCCAGCAAGCAGGTGGGCAAAGATGGCTCACATGGCTGGGGGTAGCTGAGGGCGACTTACATGATGAAGATCCCCAATTCCACAGTCTTTACATGGATGAAAAAAGAACGGATTGGGACACGAGCCTGAACGAGTAGGTATGAAGAAGTTCGGAAGACTTGAGGCTCTTTCTTCCGCCTGACCGGAGAAGGCTGGTCTCACAAACGGGGACCCAATGCAGTAACACCGACCAGGATCCATCCATTCTTGTCACGAAAATACCTATAATTTCTGCCCGATGCACAGAACCATTTCAGCTAACGTGCTGCAATCTCCACTGTCCGGCTGCCTTCGAATCGATAACCTCCGACGTCCCGGCTTCATTGCCGGGGACATCGCTCTAATAGCATCTCAGGTGCCGAGGCAGTGCCGCTCCAGCCGGGAACAGGTCACCCTCCTATCTAGGGAGCGGTGAAAATATTTCTCAGGCATACACAGCGTCTCTCCCCTCATATCTGCTTTTCTGAACTCTGGCCGAACCAGAGAGGTGTCATTTAGTTTCTATTAAAACAAAGCCTTCCATTAAAGGCAAAAAAATTTGAAGCGCGGTGTCCTTGAGGTCACGCAATCTAGCCAATCGCAAAGAAGCCATTAACACCAGGGAATGACAGGAGAGAAATAAGGCAGCATGTTAAGCGCCCAGTGATACCAAACCCATCAGCTGCCCCCCATTATTCTGATGTCATGTCGGCACAGTGTATAATCATCGAAATTGGTATTCTGCTGCAAATCGCGGCTCTCTTGCTTTCACTCATGGCTGCGTTTTGCTGGACATCGAGGAGAGAGGATGGGATCAGCCAGGCATTGGCTTGCCTTCTCATGCATGGGAGAGCTGGCCTCTGGGAGGGGGATGTCCGGAGGAAGAACAAGCAAACGTGCTTGACCGTTGCTAAGAAATAATTCCTCCTGCCCAGCACCGGGCAGGCAACGGTCACCCCAGGAAGATGGTTAGGACGGCAATGAGTTGGAGATAGCAGTCAAGTCCATCAGGCTTTTGACCCAGTTGGCTTTTGGAGCCTTGCAGGGAGAAGATCTTGCGCTGGGACGGTGACAGATCTCGAAGCTAAGTGGCATCAGAGCAGGTGAGTGCTTGCTTGATGATGGCCCCGGGGGTGTCGGCTGCAAAGGTGACGCCTGGGGTCTGCCAGTCTACAAGCACCAGCCACAACTGGTGGAGCTACAAGATCAGTGGGGATGTGGAACTGGTAGATGTTAGGAGATGTCATGCTTAGAAAAGGATTGTGAAAGATCTCCTGATGTCAGGACCCATCAAGGTTGATTGGCCACTATCCGTAGTTTCATAGTTGGTCGGGACGGAAGGGACCTGAGGAGATCATCTAGTCCGACCCCCTGCCCCGGCAGGAAAGAGCACTGGGGTCAAACGACCCCGGCCAGATGTTCGTCCAGCCTCCTTTTAAAGACCCCCAGGGTAGGAGCCAGCACCACTTCTCTTGGAAGTTGGGTCCAGGTCCTGGACGTCCTGACAGTGAAATAGAGCTTCCTAATGTCTAGCCTGAAACTACCCTCCGCTAGCTTGTGTCCGTTGTTTCCTGTAACGCCTGGGATTGCTCGGGGGAACAGGGACTCCCCCAATGCCTGCTGGTCCCCCTGGACTAGTTTGTAGACTGCCACTAGATCCCCCCTCAGCTTTCCCTTTTGGAGGCTGAACAGGTTCAGGTCCCTCAGCCTCTCCTCGTAGGGCCTGCCCTGCTACCCCTGACCATGCGAGTGGCCTCCTCTGGACCCGCTCCAGGCTGGCCACATCCGTCCTGAAGTGTGGCGCCCAGAACTGGACGCAGTACTCCACTGCGGCCTGACCAACGCCGCACAGAGGGGGAGGATCACCGCCTTGGACCTGCTCATGATGCATCTGTGGATGCACAACAAGGTGTGGGTGACCTTCCTGACTGCATCCCCACACTATCGGCCCATGATCATTGTGGCGTCAATGATGACTCCAAGATCATTTTCTGTCTCAACACTGGCAAGAATGGAGTTCCCCAGCCTGTAGGTGTGCTGCTAGTTCTTCCTCCCCAGATGCAGCACCTTGCACTTGTCAGTGTTGAACCCCATCCTGTTCTCATCCGCCCACCCCTGAAACCTGTCTAGATCTGATTGCAGCATGCTGCTTCCTACTAGTGTACCCACTTCCCCCCACTTCCTAGAGTCGTCTGTGAACTTGAACAGGGTGCTTTCTACCCCCTCGTCCAAGTCGCTGATGAAGATGTTGAACAGCGCGGGCCCAAGGACCGAGCCCTGGGGGACCCCACTGCCCACTGCCCTCCAGGTCGAATAAGACCCGCCCACCACCACTCCCTGGGTGCGGCCCTCCAGCCAGTTAGTGACCCATCTGACCGTGTAGGCATCAACACCACTGTCTCCTAGTTTCTTACTGAGAACGGGGTGAGAGACCATGTCGAAGGCTTTCCTGAAGTCCAGAAAGACTACGTCCACTGCAACACCTGCATCCAAGGACTTGGTGACCTGGTCGTAGAAGGCCAACAGGTTGGTTTGACAAGACCTGCCCCTAATGAACCCAAGCTGGTTGCCCCTGAGCATCGCCTCCCTTGCCGGCCCTTCCTGGACATGTGCTAGGATAACTCTTTCGAAAAGCTTCCCCAGGTCCGAGGTAAGACTCGCAGGTCTATAGTTTCCTGGGTTCTCCTTCCCCCCTTATGTGAAGATGGAGACCACATTGGCCCTTTTCCAGTCCTCCAGCACATCGCCCGAGCGCCACGAGTGCTCGTAGAGCTGCGCCAGAGGTCCTGCAATGACCCCTGCTAGTTCCTTCAGCACTCTGGGGTGGAGATTGTCAGGACCTGCTGATTTAAATACATCTAGTCCCTCCAGAAGTTCCCTGACAAAGTCCTCATTAACCCACAGCCTGGGTGTGCCACAGACAGGGCCCTTGTGGGATGGGGGGAGGCAGTGCGGGAGATATCCCGGTCCATCCTCAGAAATATGGAGGCAAAGGAATTGTTGAATACGTCAGCTTTACCGTCAGGTGAGATGACCAGATTTCCTAGCGTGTCCTGCAGAGTGCTCATCATGCCCATGCCCCTCCTGTTTGGTTGGAAGGGGCAGCCAGGCCCCTCCTGAAACCTCCTTGGAGCAATGGTCGGTAGCCTGTTGAATAGACTTCCTGGCTCCCAGCTTCTCCTGTGGCTCTTACCACGGGGTCTGACCACCCACATCCTGGTAACATAATACCTCGGGAGTAATACTTAGGCTCTGCCCTCTGAGCAAGTGTTTCACCAACGCCCCAGTCTCAACTGCATGGATAGGACCAGCCCGGCCAAACACCCATTGGTATCTCAGTCATCCGAATGGGCATTAGAGCCATTCACCATTGCGTGAAGCAAAGAGAAGCTTTACTCAGCTGCATGCTACAGCTTTGCAAACTGAGGTTTTGACATCTTGGGGAGTCCACTTTGGGAAGTAGCGCTTGCCTTTCCCTCCACCCCCAGCAACCTGATTGCCACATTGGGGGCATGTACACATGGATTTAAGCACAATTAAATTTAATAAGCAGTAAGCTAATGTGCATTAAGCTATTTTTGGCAGTGTCTATAGGTGCAGGGACTTGGCACTAAAGTTCGTGAACTTGGCATTTGGCTAGTGCACTTGGCACTAAAGTTAGTGCCAAGTCCCTGCAGTCCTGCCATGTGCCCCTAGTGGGTGGGCAGACCTGGCACTAAAGTTAGTGCTGGGTCGTGTCTACATGAGCATTAATGCACTTTAATTAATTGCTCCTAAATCTGAAATCTACATTTGCAGGTATCAAATTTAGGCACAATTAACCACATTCCACCAATTTAACATGCATCAAGGGCCTGCACATGTAGATGCGTGCCCATAATGTGCATTAAATTTGGTTAATGCACATTAATGCGTCCCGTGTAGATGTTCCCATTTGGTAGCTAGGGCTGAAGCCTTGGACTTCACCCTCAGGGTGGGTCAGATGGACCTGTAGGCTCGATACAGCTGGACCACAGGGAGCCCTGCCCTCTGCAGAGTCCAACCAGCTGTGATGCTGCGGAGAGGTCGGCAGTCAGACAAACCAGGCCTGAGCTCCACACACCCCGAGCCTGAGCAGTCTCGACCACAAGACTGTAACCTGCTTTGAGCTCCTTCGTGAGAACCCACCAGCATCTCAAACCACTCGCTCCACTGCCCGTTTGTGTGCCTGCAGACCCGTCTGGTGCTAGGCACGGATTTCTAAGGGGAAGCACTTCAGGCCCTGGCCTGGTTCAGGGACCCCGACCCACCCCTGCTAGCCCTCAGATCAGAGCCCAACTCCAGAAAAGACCGTGCCTCCATTGCTGGTGGCACCCCGGGGACACTTCTCCAGTGAAGAACAGACAAGCAAGCAAGACAAGGTTGCAGAAGGATGTCGGCTAGCAAAGAAAGACCAAGGAAGCTATTAGGTTCAGGGCAAACTCTTGGCAGAAGATACAAAGAAAGAGGAGCTGTTAAACAGTTGCTTTGCCTCAGTCTTCCCCCAACAATTAATCTGCAACCAGACACCTGATAAAGACTACTTGGGAAAATAAAGGTCAGGTTGGTATCACCAGGGCATGTTCCTCTATAGTGGCCCTCTTCCTTGGATTTCTTGAGTGCATATTAACCAACTTTGCAGCAGCAGGATGCTGGCTGCCGCAGTCCCCCTGCTTTACCTGTGGCAGATGTGTGTGTTGTGTCAGAGCTGACTGCACAGTTTTGCTGAGAGGTTAGGCAGTGGCTTTGTATAGGATGGTTTGGATAGGGCTGGTCCTGCTTTAGAGGGGTTTGGACTAGATGCGACCTCTGGAAGTCCCTTCCAGCCTGACTGCTCTCTGCTTCTTAGCAAGGAACAAAGCTGCCATTTCCAGCTGTGGAGAACACCACACCTGGAGACAAACTTCCCTGCCTGATTGTCCGGTGGGGCTTTTTCAAGTGCCTGTGCCAGCTGCTCCATGCCAGGACTTGACTGAGAGGCTTTGCTCATTCTCTGTCATTATTGTCCAGAGCAGCATCAAATGAAGCACCCTGGCAAACCTCTGTTGATTAAGATGTTGGTTGGAAACATTTCTACATCTTGTTTCAGTTGATTTTCCTCTGCTTTACTCTAAAAGATGGGGACACCCCCCCCCGCACACAAAGCTCCCTACAAGTGAAGAACACAGGGAATCATGCTGTCTCCATGCTGAAAAACTAGGTGCAAACCACATGAGAAGCCCAGCTCAAATCAGCAACTGGGGGACAGGACTGGTGAGAAGAAGCTGGGGGAAATGGGCTGATTTAGTCTGCAGAAGAGAAAACCGAGGGGGATTGAATAGCAGCCTTCACCTCCCTGCAGGGGGGTGCAAAGAGGATGAAGCTGGGCTGGTCTCAGTGGGGGCAGACGACAGAAGGAGCAATGGGCTCAAGCTGCAGCAAGGGACATTGAGGTTGGATGTTAGGAAAAACTTTCTCACTTGGAGGGTGGTGAAGCACTGGAACAAATTACCCAGAGAAGTGGTGGATTCTCCACCCTTGAAGGTGTTTAAGACCCAGCTTGACAAAGCCTTGTCTGGGATGATGTAGCTGGGGCTGGCGCTGCTTGGAGCAGGGGGCTGGACTAGATGTGACCTCCTGAGCTCCCTTCCAGCCCTCATTTTCTATGAGTCTAGGTGTCCAGCTGTGCACCACCACAGAGCGAGGTAGACAAGTGTACCCGTAGGATGACACTAGTTCATGCCAAGGATGATGGAGATAGACAGGCCAAATACGTGCAAGCTTTTGTGGGCCTCAGCACAGGGAACATAATAGCCAGGATGTACGAAGCTCGCCTAGCGGCTGGACTTTCATCTTGCAATGCTGGCTTTTTTCCGGGGTGAGGCCGGGGAGAAAAAAAGCAAGCTGTTTGTGCAACACTTGCCGCCAGCAGAAAATTAGTCCATTTGCCCAAATTATAGCTCATTTTGTGTCCATTAAGCAAAGCCAGGAGCAGAATGGCACCGCGGGTTGGGTTCTCATCCCGGAGAGATGCCTGCGCCTCGGAGATTAGCAAGTTTGTTGGCTTTAAGCAGCAGCTGCTTATTCCAAAGGCGGGCGAGGTGCACGCTCGCTGCGTGGGCTGCAGAGCTGCTAAGGCTTAGCGCGGTGCAAGGTCATTGCTTGATTCTTCTTTACCACCAACTTCTTCTCCTCCTCAGGGAAACAGGGCTTTTGATGCCTCAGTCTCTAGCTTGGGGGTCCATCCCGCTCCTCCGCTACCACCCAGCCGCTGACAGCTAGGCGCGGACAGGCTGAGCCATCAAATGGTCAGATTGCTCCGACCCTCGCCTCCCCTCTGGCTTCATACACTGCCGGATACAGACCCCGGGTGTGCAACCGCCCCCCCCCCACATAGACGCTGAGGCCCCTGCTACATGTTACAGACATCATGCAATGAACTGGTTAATCATGCCATAAAATTAGACCAGGTAATTATCACAAAATGAACTGGTGAGCCACACAAAGTAATTGTAAAGTGATAAAAAAAAAATTATAAATTGATAAAAATGACTCCAGCTATAAAAAAAAGAGCCGGCCAGCTACCCAGTTAGTGCTTGAAAATGTGTAACAACTCTAGAGTTTTAGAGTTTAGAGCTGCAAGTGTTGCACAAACACCCCTGGAGAGCAAGAGGCAAGAGCGTTGCGCTGCCTGGCCACGCACGTGGAGGCGACCTGGCCCCGCGAGGCGCGAAGGGGGGTCCCAGCAGCCCAGCCCAGCAGTGGAGGTCGACCACAGGTAGCCACGAAGAATTGAAGAGCCCTGGTGAGGACATAAACCATCCTGCTCCTTCCGACGGACAGTGAGGATTGTCTCCAGTTCCTCCTGGCAGCAGGCAGACACGAGCGGTGATTATTCACAGCCCAGCATGGCCTGGGCAGGTATTGGCATATACCGTGAACTTATTGCATCACCGTGTTTGTTCAATGTCCACGTTCCAAGCACTGCTTCATCCCAAACAGACCTCCCCGGGACGTGCTGAGACTCCGAGGATGGACAATTGCACCCAGCCTCGCAGCCAGGGTTTGGAACGAGCATCCAGAAAGCTCGTATCTTCACACAGAGAAAGCGTGGGAGCTGCCCGAATAGAGAGCTGGCCTGGGACTGAGCCAGGACCAAGACTCAAGGGACCAGCAGCGAGATGTTGTCTTTTCTCTACCTGGTCAAAGGACAAATGAGCCCTACACCCTTCCCGAACCCGGCTCCTTGTACCAGCACTGTGTTCACTGGATACACAGAGTAGCAAAGAGAGCAAGCTAACTCGAGCTCTTCATTGGGAGGATGGAGACGGACCTTTAATGGTGCTTGGGCTGTGAGTGGCCTCAGGACAAGGATGCATTTTGCTTTTTATGCAACATGCAAGAGTACGAAGGAGTCACAGGGGCACGGTGCGGTCCTGCCAACCTTGCTTGCCTCCTTGGACCACATGCTGGGCACAAGGCCTGGCTACCTACACCAGCTGTGGCTTTGGTGGCTATTGAACCCGGCAAGGCAGCGAGCACTGGGAGTGGGTTCCCCAACTATTTAAGAGCATACCACCCAGTTCCTACGCACGAGGAGTTGACACCGCACTGCGAGCTTTGAGGACTTTGCCTGTTTTGTCCTGTCCAGTGCTGAGCGCATTTCCAGCTAGCAAATAAACGAGCAGAATAGTCTTTCCAAAGCTCTCCTGTCACGCCTGGATGGAGGACACCTCCCCTTTGGAGGTTTCGTATGATTTCAAGAGATCACATCGCTTTTCCCGTCCATTAGAGAAGGTGGCTTGTGAGGTCCCCATTCCAGTGGGTGCTTAAATGCCTTGGAGGTTTTGTACCATTCATCCTTGTTTCCTACACTGGCCTGTTTCAAAAGCTCCCGACCCTTGAAGGGAACTGCTCTTCCACTGGGTGCATTGCAAGAAAGCCAAGCCGTTTAACAGCCTCAGACAAGCCAGCCGAGCCACGACCGGGCTTGTTCCCACTCTTGCCTCGGGGACACGTGGGTTCCCACAGGGGTGGCCGCAGGGGTGGTGTCCCCGGGGACGGCTCGCTGCAAAGCTCTTACTGGAGCCACGTGCCACTCTGCACCATCTCCCCAAGCAGGACCTCGTGCCCTTTCTGACCCTCCTTCTGTTGACTGGGTCTTCTTCAGAGACCTGGTTCTTCTGGCCCCTCTTTCCTTTTTGCTCCTTGTGTTTTGTTCACTGATTTCACAGGATCGGAAATATGCATCTCTCTTTCAATCTCCCAGCAATCTGCTTCCTTTCTTCTGCTAATTGCCTGTCTGCTACCCTTGGGAACTGCTTTTCCTTCTCCTCCACCTGGTTTTTAACTATCACTGGGCTGGCTTGAGGAAGAAGCCCTTGCATTCAAAAGTCTGAACTATCCCAACGATGCAGTTGCCTCCGTAAGAGAGATCACCCAAGGACATCCTTCCCTCTTGCATGGCTCCTGGACCAGCATGGCTACAACATCACTCTCTCTCTTACACACGCACGCACACACACACACACACACAC
>JAGPOW010001338.1:2141502-2156936 GCA_030014935.1 Caiman crocodilus | reverse complement strand
CTCTGGGAGCGCCCCGTCAGCCAGTTTCTGACCCACTCACCCGTGTAGGGGTCAATGCCACAGCTCCCCATCTTTTTAATGAGGATGGGGGGAGAGACCATGTCAAACGCCTTCCTGAAGTCCAAAAAGACTACGTCAACAGGGACCCCCGCATCCATGGCTTTGGTCACCTGGTCATAGAAACATCAACAGGCTGGCATGGGACAGGACGAGGGGTTTCCTTCTGAGAGGTGGGCAAAAGTCTGCACTTACCTTTGAGGAGGCACCGACCTGCGGGAGGAAAAGACAAGACACATCAGTCACCAGCGGGAGCCCAGACTCCCCCCAGAATGAGAAGGCGAGAGTTTACCAGCCCGAGGCACGTTGCCCTCTGCCACTAGATGAGATTGGGGACCTTTGGTCCAAGCTTTGGTGCCCCCAGCACCCTGGGTGGGAGTTGGCCATGCAATCGGTGTCTCTCATGACTTACTTGAGCGGTTTTGTGACGTGGCTTGTGCAGCTGGTGCCCGTCGCCTTGAAGTTGGTTGGAGGGACCATGACCAGCAAGGTCTGCGAGGAGGGAGGCTCTTTGGCCTGAAGTGGCCTCCCGGGCAGGGGTCGGCGTGGGGGCTGGTTCTTCGGGATGACCTAGATGAGGACGCAGTACAAGGAGGTGTCAATTGTGGCTGGTTCGTGGGTACGTGCTCCTTCTGACTGCAGAGGAAACGCCTGAGGGCATAAATCTAGGCAGTGCCTGTGCCCTTCGAACTCAAGGGATCAAAAGGATGGAGCCCAGACCCAGAGAGCCAGGAGGACTCACCCCGGGGGTCTTCACGGGGCTGCTGGGAAGAGGCTTCTTTGGAGGCAGCAGCTTGGACTGGGTGCCGGCAGCCTTGGCAGGAATAAGCGGGGATTTGCTGATGGGCGGCGGTGGTCGGGAAGGCTTGAGGTCTTTGCGGGGCTGCGTGAGCGGGCTGGGAGCCGGGCGAAGGGGGCGGACAATGTTGACCGGCTGGGAGCCATTCTGCAGGGCACTGGGTTTCTGGAGGAAGGCACCTCGGGATGTCTGCAAGGAAGGCAGAGCAAGAGCAGGCAGTCAAATACTGAGCACGGCTCCCCGTCTCCTGGAACGGGATGCCCCTAAGGCCTGCGGTAGTAATATAGGAATGGCACTGCAGCCCCTACATACCAGTCTGAGCTCCTGGAAATGGAGTGCCATAATCCTTCTACGTCCCCTAAACTAAGGCTGAATATGATTTTATGAGCAAATATCACAGAACATAAGGCCCTGGAGATATTGTAAATGGGATAACATAGGACTGTGATTGCATCTGAGATACAGCATCTGGGTTAACGTAGAGCTTTTAGTGCCTCTGGAGGATTGCATCTGGGGTAACGTAGGACTATGATTGCATTTGAAATATTGCATCTGGGGTAATGTAGGACAACGATTGCATCTGGGAGATTGCATCTGGGTAACAAAAGGGTATGATTGCATCTGGGAGATTGCATCTGGGGTAATGTAGGACTACGATTGCATCTGGGAGATTGCAGCTGGGTAACATAAGGGTATGATTGCATCTGGGAGATTGCATCTGGGGTAATGTAGGACTATGATTGCATTTGAGATATTGCATCTGGGGTAATGTAGGACAGTGATTGCATCTGGGAGATTGCAGCTGGGTAACATAAGGGTATGACTGCATCTGGGAGATTGCAGCTGGGTAACATAAGGGTATGACTGCATCTGCAAGATTGCAGCTGGGTAACATAAGGGTATGACTGCATCTGCAAGATTGCAGCTGGGTAACATAAGGGTATGACTGCATCTGGGAGATTGCATTTGGGGTAATGTAGGACTACGATTGCAGCTGGGAGATTGCAGCTGGGAGTGACCAGCCAAGAATTCTGCTGATCTGGAGCAGTGGCCACCTCTGAAGAAGCCACCCCAGCTTTTCCACCAGACCCCATGGACTCGGGGGTGGGACAGGGGAGCTCTCTCCTCCATGCCAGCCAGGCCATGCTCAGTAAAGCCCTTAATTCTTTCCATCAATACCGGGGCTTAGTGTAATGATTCCAGAGTCCCAATGGCTAGACGGGAACAATAAGCAGCCAAGACATCTGCTTTCGTGGAGACAGCAGTGAAAACCCCTGGGGATGAGCCCTTAGCAGAGCATCACTCAAAAGTCAGATAAGCTTCTCCAACGTCATGTCGCATATGCCTTCAGGTTAGACCTCTGGTCATGGCTGGATAGTCCCCTGCTCTTACCGTGTGCCACGCGTGTGTCAAACATACAGCCCACAAGCTGGATCCAGCTTGCAGACATGCTCCGCTGAGTCCACCGTGCACGGCTACCAGTGGGCATGAGTTGAGTTTTGTATAGACATATCCCCCTTGTGCTAGCTACCCGGACCGGCCATTAGTGGGACACAGCTCCCTTACTAGAGCCTAAATCTGGAGTCACTTCACATTTGTCTACACAAGGAAGCTAGTGCATCATGAGTGTGAATTCCCAAAGTGACAGCTATCCCTCCCGGGGACGCTTCTAGTATACATTCAGTGCACACGAATGCACATTCGGTTCCAAAGGGAGCGAGCTTTCAGCACACCCAAGTGTGTCTACACGCAGGGCCAGTGCAGAGTAGCTCAGGTGCTGTCAGTTCACACCCCAGCTCCCTGCAGTTCCTCCCCATGTAGACAAGCCTCCCAGCTTGCACGGAGTGACTCTGGATTGAGAGCTGGGTAATGACAAGTACACGCCAGTCTTTTGGTCACAACTCGATAAGCCGGTATCACCATGAAGGGGCTAAGGGGAGCAATGCAGATCTCAGAAGGCGTTTTCACCTCTGCTTACCTTGCTAGAGCTGCTCGAGGAGTAGATATTCTGCAAGGTGAAGGCTGAGTTCGAGTGTCCCCTGCTCGTCTTCTGACTAGTGGCTTTGTTCCTGCCCGGAAACATAAGTAGGAGACATGGCCTGGAAAGATGG
The DNA here is from genome assembly GCA_030014935.1 of Caiman crocodilus. NCBI lineage: Eukaryota > Metazoa > Chordata > Crocodylia > Alligatoridae > Caiman > Caiman crocodilus. Next base: position 2,153,969 of record JAGPOW010001338.1, on the reverse strand, counting down.
CCACATACTTTGCAAGAACTGCCTTCACAACTGCCAGCGGGTGGAGGTATCATCACTCTGGATGGTGCAGGAAGCACCAGGAGAGCCCAGCGGTGTCTTGCATTGAAATCAGGAAAGGCCGATGCACCTATTGACCAACTGCTGGAGCTGGCTTCCCGCTCCCCTTGCCGAGGCTGCACTGGGAGGGTCTCAGGGATGTAAATGGGGGGCAGCTGGGGCGGTTTCATGCACAACAAACACAGGAAAGGCTTTCACAGACGCTTAGGCATGAAAAGTGGTCTCAGAGCCGTGGAGGAGCAGGGCAAGGCAGCAGGCCTGTAGCACAGACCCGAGATGAACAGACTTTCCCAGCTCAGAGGAAAATGCTAACTCCAGGACAGCTGCAGGAAGCTCCCTTCCCACCCCTGCCTCGGGCTATCCCTCGGTGCCAGGCAGTCTTCGTCTGGCCTCCCATATACATGTAGGGCTGTCTATGCTGCAACTTTTTCACATGGCGTGCACTTAGCGTGGGACTTATCGGAGGAAGCCGATTCAAAAAGGGACTGGACACATTCTTGGACGAAAGGGGCATCGGTAGCTATTGAGCGTGGGGGCCTCCGAGTTAAAACTTCCTAAACCCTACATGCCGGAAGCTGCAAGGGAGAGAGGAACGGGGGGGAAATGCTGGCTAGATCCTGTTCGCTCCTCCTTCCAGCATCCATCTCTGCCTCTGTGTGGGCACGATGGAGCAGAGAGAATCACAGATGAACCCTGGCTACCAGCTGCTACGAGAGGAGGACAGCTGCCCAGCAGCCCCATCCAGGGCATGGGGGATGCCGGGTCATGGAGACAGTGGCTGAGCCCATGTCCCCAAGGGTCATCCAGCCTCTGGCATTGACAGTCACTGGATACACCGAACAGGGAGCAGTGGCGTGCTGGGGGGCAGGATCCAGACCCCAGGGTCCTCCAAGCCATTGGGTTGGTGGGACACCGCGGGGACGCTACCACGGCTCTCTCCCATTTTCGCAGCATTATGCGTCTTCCCAAGAGAAGCAGGATCTAAAACCCACATGGAAGTGGCCTGACGTGCCCCTCGCTCAGCCAAAGTTAGCTGCTTGGGTGCTGCTTGCCCCTTGGGAGGTGGAGTGGGGTTTGGGCCCATGTGTCTAGCCACGTCTGCCTCTTCCAGCGAACGGATCCCAACCCGTCGTGCTGGGCGCAGATCCCCGTGGTGCCCAGCGCCGGCGGCACTCACCTGCAGGTCTCCCGGCACGTCGCCATCTCCTTCCTCCACTTGCTGAGGAGCGAGTTCTCCCGGCGGTAGTAGAATTCAAGCCCGAGTACCAGAGCAAAGATGAAGAAGAACAGCAAGATGACCAGCAGGACAATCACGATGGTCTCGTAGTCTGCGGGGGAGGCAGAGGAATGGTTAAAGGGCTGCGCTGCCCCCTCCGTGCATGTGGCTTAGTTCCCCCACGCGCTCGCTGCAGACCACTGCTCACCCTGCAAGCTCAGACAGCCGACGCGAGGGCAGGTCCCAGCTGTATGCACGAGATGGGCCCTATCTGCTTGCAGCTCCAGGTCTCCCTGGCATCTGCCAGGCCTTTGGGTACCACAGAGGCACTAAGAGCCGGCACCTCCCACCGCGGGGGTTCAGAGGGAGACAGCCTGTTTGCAGACTGCCCATCACTGCTTTCTCTCAACTTTGCCGTTCCTATGTCTCCATCCCCGTACCAAGGGGAGGACTCTGCCCCCTCTGCTGCCATCCCTGCTATCCTGCCCCACCAGCCTGGACTCACTGTCATGCTGCACCGGGCCGCTGTCCACGCTGCCCCCCAAGCCCGGCTTCTCGCAGAACGGGGGCGCCCAGCCCGCGTTGCAATGGCAGTTCTTGTTGCTGTTGCAGACCTGAGGAGGAAGGGAGAGGAGGGGGGTCAGGCACCGTGCAGGTGAGGGGAGGCAGAGCCCGCCGGTGATGCACTGGGGGGTCCTCGCTGGGAACACGGGCATCGCCAGGGTTCGGCTCAGCCCTTTCGGTGGTTGTCCCGTGCCCCTTTCCGCTACGCGTCAGGGCGTTTTTAAGCCTCTCATCTCAGGGTGCTGGCTGCAGACAAGGCTGGGGCTGAGCCAGTGCTCCCGCTGGGATATAGACACAGCTGGCTAGAGGGTCCTACTGCTCCAGATCTGGGGGCAGGAGCTTTACCCCAGGGTCGATTGGTAAGGACTGTGGGAGCTTTTCCTTCCTCGGTCGCGAGCGTAAAGATCTCTCTCCCGCTGGGATCTCTTCGGCGTATATTAACAGCCTTTAACGCAGGAGGATGTTGGCAGCTGCTTCATCTGCCGCAGGTCCTCTGTCATGCCCGGGCTGACCGTGCAGGCTTGCCAACTGGGGATGGTTTGGATAGGGCCGATGCTGCTTCAGGCAGAGGGTGGACTAGACACGACCTCTGGAAAGCTCTTCATCCCTGAGGTTCAAGGATTTTGTGAGAATAGGGTGGATGGACTCGGGTGTGCAAAACGTCGCCTCCAAACCGCAGGTCCTAACTCACGAACGTGCTCTTGTCGGTGGACTGGTAAAATGTTGCCACGCACAGCGGGTTCAGATATACCGTGAGCAGAGAGAGCAAAACCTTGCTGCTTGTCAGCTTGCGATCATAACGATCCCTTCCATGAAACCTATGAACCCGCTTCCTCCACGATCCGCGCTGCTCTCAGCTGTAAGAGCCGTAGGATCGAAGCGCCGAACACTTCCAAACCCTGGAAAAGGTCGGATCCAGATCTCGCAGCCAATCCTTGTGCCCATAATGACCCGGGCTGCATCCTCCACACCCGTCCCAGACGCAAACCTCCTCGCTCAGGACCCAGAACGGGCTGCTAACACATCAAGCGGACGCTGCTTCACGAGACGTGTGTCCGAGGACGGCTGGTTTTCCTGAAGGATGCAAGCCCATCTCAGGACCCCCCCGCAGCTCTCAGGCGGTGACTTACCCCATGGCCATTGCAACGGGAAACACATTTCTCCAGGTCAAAGAAGGAAGCGTTCTGGCACCTGCGATCCTTGCAGACCTGAGTGCGAGGGGAAGCAAGAGTTAGGGGAGAAAGGCCCTGAAAGGCGAGAGAGGAAGGCGAGACCTCATGCTAGAGAGGGACTGAAACGGTCCAGCAGGACATTTATCTGTCATAAGGTGTCCATTTGTGGAAACAGTCCCGTCCGGCACGAACGCGTCCCTGTGCAAGCAACGTTCAGCCCCCCCCGGACAGGATTCCCGTGGAAATCTCCCTGTTTTGCCAGCAGTTTTGTCCACTTCCCCACGCGCCTCTGCTTCCTGCTTGACAGCCCTGAGAGGCGACGATGCAGCCCCTTCCCGGGTGAGCAAGCAGAAAACTTCTGGCTTGCTTTTCCCAAACTGTGAACCGGTCCCAGCCATCGCCCTTGTGAGAGCTGCCACAACCGGGATCTTTCTTCCCAATCTGGGGGGAAAGTTTTCCCAAAAGCCACAGTTCTTCACACCAGGGAGAGGCCGTTTCCCAGCAGCTCCATGCCAAGCCAGCCAGAGCAAGGCCTACCTATGCTGGAAAGACTGGGGCCGCTGGCCCCGGACACATCCCAGCTTTGCTCCCACGTCACCACAAGTGCTGAAGCCCCATGAGATATCCGGTCCACCCCCCTCGCAGCCGGCCCCAGAGTCAATCCTACCCGGCCCCTATTTCCCACCACTCATCACTCTCCCCTGGGAGAGCCTTGCTCGTCTAACTGGCCTCCTCCAGCCAGCACCTTGGGTGAAAAGTGCCCATGCAAGAGCTAGGCAACGGCAATGATGATCAGGATGCGTCTTCCTGACTCCCGGCACCACTTCCCTTTGACACACAGCAGCTTCATCAGAAAATGCACCAGATTTCCAACTAGTCTCAGAGGGGAGGGGGTGGTATGTCTGGGGGTGAGATCCTCGAAAGAGATGCCAATGGCAGGGGTGACCCAGTCTCCCCGGGGTTAAAGCACACGCTCAGGATGTACGATTCATGCAATTCTCTCCTCTGTCCGCGTCTCCCTTCACCTCCAGGTGCCGTGTCTGTCAGGCTGGGAGGTTTTCTCAGGTGCGGCATGCTTGATATCACTGGGAAGATCTACCACACTGTGCAAAATACTCAGATAAAGAGTAAGAAAGAATAGCTTTCTTAGCTCGATTGTGGAGATTTGCATGAGAGTGGTGGCTGAAACCAGCTCAGTCTGGGGAGAAGAAGGCCAGAAGCACTGGGAGGGGGTACCCAGGGAGGTGGTGCAGTCTCCATCCTTGGAGGTTTTCAAAACCCAGCTAGACAAAGCCTTGGCTGGGATGATGGAGTTGGGGCTGGTCCTGCTTGGAGCAGGGGTTGGACTAGATGTGACCTCCTGAGCTCCCTCCAACCCTCATTTTCTATGATTCAATGATTGCAATACCCTGGAGATCTGGGGTGATGGAGATGGGAATGGTCCCACTCGGAGCACGGGTTGGAGTAGATGTGACCTCCCGAGGTCCCTCCAACCCTCATTTTCTATGATTCAATGATTGCAATACCCTGGAGATCTGGGGTGATGGAGATGGGAATGGTCCCGCTCGGAGCAGGGGTTGGACTAGATGTGACCTCCCGAGCTCCCTCCCACCCTCCTTGTCTGTGATTCTACCTCTACCCTTGAGGTCAGACCATGCAGCTGAAAGCCCGTGACTTCAGAAAGGCCAACTTCAATGAGCTCAGGAGACTGGTGGGGGAGGCACTGAGGGCCCAGAAGGTAGAGGAGATGGGAGCCCACGAGGGATGGTCGTACCTTAATGGGGCCATCCTCCAGGCCCAGAGGATAACCGTCCCTGGGAGAAGCAAGCAGGGTAAAAGTGCTCAGAAACCCCCTTGGCTCGGCAAGGGCATTCAGCAATGCCTGAGGACTGAAAGGGGGGCGCACAACCAGTGCAAGGGGGGAGCTATCCCCAAGGAGGAGTGCTCCTCCTCGGCGCAGGAGGGTAGGAGGGCTATAAGGAAGGCCAAGGCAGAGATGGAGCTAAGGCTAGCGTCCAGGATTAAGGACAGCAAAAAGTCCTTTTTCAAGTACACTGGGGGCAAGAAGAGAGCACCAGGCAATGAAGGGCCCCTGCAAGACGTAAACGGTAATCTTGCGGCTACGCCAGACAAGAAAGCTGATATTTTTAACAGTTTCTTTGCCTCTTTGTTCTTTTCTTGAACAGGGACCGGGATATCCCACCTACCAGAGGTAGGCACAACCTTGGGGATAGCTCTATTAAGCCACTGCAGATGTACTTAGGGATCTTCTGGAAGGGCTGGACATCTTTAAATCTGCAGGTCCAGATGCCCTCCACCCAAGGGTGCTGAGGGAGCTGGCAGGGGTCATCGAGTAGCCCTTGGCCCGGCTGTACGAGCATTCATGGTCATCTGGCCCGGTGCCGGGGGGTTGGAAACTGGCTAATGTGGTCCCAATTTCCAAGAAGGGGAGGAAGGAGGACCTGAGTAGCCATAGGCCTGTCAGCCTCACCTCGGTGCTCGGGAAGCTCTTGGAGAGGATCATCCAGGAGCACGTGTGTGGGGGGCTGCAGGGGAGATCATGCTCGGGGGCAATCAGCATGGCTTCACCAAAGGCAGATCCTGCCAGACCAACCAGATTGCCTTTTATGAGCAAGTAACTAAATCCCTGGATGATGGCGTCACTGTGGACGTAGTTTTTCTAGGCTTTAAGAAGGCCTTTGACACTGTCTCTCGCCCCATCCTCATCAATGAAGTAAGTGACTGCGCCATTGATGCCTGAACGGTTGGATGGGTAAAAACTGGCTGACCCAGAGAGTGGTGGTGGACGGGTCGTACTCAACCTGGCGAGATGTGAGCAGTGGGGTCCCCCAGGGCTCGGTCCTCGGGTCCGCACTGTTTAACATCTTCATCATCGACTTGGACGAGGGGGTGCAAAGCACGCTGTGCAAGTTTGCTGCTGACACTAGGATGTGGGGCGAGGTGGACACACTTGCAGGGAGAGAGAGGCTGCAACTACATTTAGACAGACTTCAAAAGTGGGCAGACGAGACTAGGATGGGGTTCAATGCAGACAAGTGCCGGGTGCTGCACCTGGGGGGAACGACTCCACAGCACACACGTACAGGCGGGGGAGCTCCCTTCTCGAAAGCACAGAGGCAGAAAGGGATCTCAAGTATCAGGGAAGACAAATGCCCCCGTGCTTAAATACCCAAGAGCAGGATGGTGTTAGCTCGCTCTGGAAAGGCGGTTTCACATCCCTCTCCAGTGAAAGTGGGATTTGACTGGGGTCCCCCTCCAAGCCCTCGACTGATCTAACCACCTGCCTTTCTTCCTCTTCCTCTTACACAGGCTGGGACACGACACGCCTGGGGCCGACCGCAGCCTTCTGGGTCTGACTCACCAGTGTTTTTTTATTCCACAGCAGCAAGAAGATAAAATAGAAGCAAGGAAATGAGGTTGGTTGTTGCCACCACGCTACATATTCCCCAGGGTTCATTGGGTTTTTTGCCAGACAGAAATAAGTCAGGCAACCGCACGGCTCTATCGGAGACGCCGGAGAAGGGCGCGGAGACCTGCCACCTCCGGACCTCAGCCCTGACCTGAAGTTACGTCTCTATGGATGTGAAAGGAGCCCGGGTCCCTCCTGGCTGTCCCCAAGGAGACTAAATAAGGTGTAGATGGGGTCAACCATGCCCGGTTCGCTCCGGACCCCGGCCTGGCTCAGTCCTCTCCGTCTGCAGAGGTTAAGGGCTTCGGAGGCTGTCTCCTCTCAACCCCTGGTGTTACCTTGTCCCGCGCTCTGCTTGGCAACACCCCTCGCGCGCCGTCTCTCCTGGCTGGCTTACCATGCCATCCCCGCACTTGGTGCCGGTCATCACCAGCCCCGGGTCGGACAGGTCGTCCTCGTCGTCCTTTGTGGTGTAGACAAACGTGCCTCTGCATTTCACCTCCCGCCCATTAAACCGGATGGTGGTGTCTATGGAGACCGTGTTGGTGCCTTGGGGCTTCTTGGCAGAGCTCTGGCACTGGATCTTGCCGCACTTGGCGTCTCTAGAGAGAAAGGTGCAGAGGTTGCACATGGGGCGCAAGGGCTGCTCTCGCCGGGGGGGACCTGGCTCCTGGGGCTGAATCCCTCCAAGCACCAGCAAGGACCAGGAGGAAGGCAGCAAAGTGAGGGGCTCCGGGTGCAAGGTCGTGCAGGTGGAGTCTGCTACCTCCTTCCTGCTGGACCTTTTGTACGTGCCACGTACCGTCTTGACCCATTGACTCCCATTACCCCAGCCCAACACCGTGAGACTCCCTTGAGCACCAAGGTCACCACCCATCTGCCTGGCACGAGGGACCCAGCCCTGCCGCGATGCTAGGAGAGGGGGACTCTCTGACCCCGTGCGAACGGCTCTAATCTCTGCAGGGAACAGGACCAAGATGACCCACAAACGGCTTCGTAAAGAGGGTGTATGCAGCTGAGTGTCTCAGCAGGGACCGACCCCATGATGCCGGTGTGTTATTACAAGGTATCCTGTTTTTTTCTGATAAAAAAAAAAAAAAATCCCCAATTTTCAGATTTAAAAATGTAACCCAACTTCCACATTTTTCCATGATTAAAATGAAATGCCTCTGAGATACATAGATAGATAGATAGATAGAGTGGTGTTATATCCAAATACATAGATATGGATATAGTGGTTCATGATTAAAATGAAGTGCCACTAAGACAGAGAGATAGATAGATAGATACAGTGGTGTTTCATTTTAATCATGGAAAAATGTGGATTTGAAGCTACTTTTTTTAATCTGAAAATTGGGGATTATTTTTTATCCGAAAAAAACCAGGATCCCAGATTATTACTGGCTCCCAGACACACACCTTCCCGCTAGCCACAGTGGAAAGCCTGGGACGTCATGCAGACGCAGCCAGCCCCCATAGCAATGCTGCAAGGAGAGCCCAGCCTGGTTTCCAGCTTGACCTCCCTGGCCCGGAGGACTGGACCCAGGCCCTTCAGCACACGACCCCACCACCCAAGTGGGAAGACTGGCCTGGAGCAATTAAGGAGGGGCCTGCAGGCCGGCATCATCACCAGAGCCAGCTGCTGGGACACGCACACATGCACACAACACTATCACGCTCACCAAGACGGTGCGTTGCACCTATGGGTGCAAACCCGCAGCACCCACCTCCTGTCACACTTCACGTACTGCCCCTGGCTGTCCTTCCCGCAGTTCCCGTACGTGTTGCCGGCCATGTTGACGTCTTGGAAGCAGGCGTCGGGAGCCGGCCAAGCACCTACGGGGCAAAGGCAGAGATACCCCGATGAGATCGGGGCTGATCTCCCGAGAAGCGCACGTGAGGAGGGGAGAGGCAGGCGGCCGCTCCAGCCAGGAGCAGGGTCTGGGAGAGCAGCCTGGTGTATAAGTCACATCTGTGTATAAGCACACGAATCTGGGTGCCCAGAGTGGGAGGAGCACACGCTGGGCCACTGGAGCACATCTGGAAGCAGCGCGGTGTAACTATCTCAGCTCCTTTTGGGAAAGCCCAGGGCAGCGGCGGTTGGAGTGGTTTCCCATTGCCTTGGTGTAGACAAGCACCCGGTGCCTGGTCACAGAGGCAGAAGGAGGAAGATACATCGGGTGTCCTCACACAGCCCGAATAGCCCTGCGGGGCAGCAGCTGGGAACCAGTGCTCCCATTCACTGAACCTCTTGTGGTGGAGGTGTCTGCCAGTTTCTTGGAGGGTTTTCTCCCTTCCTGGAAGGCACAGGGATGCTGGGCGTAGTTCAGGCCAGGGGTGCACTGAGGCTCCTCCTTGTACTTAGCAAACCCCAGGGTCCTGACTGGAGGGGCTTGTTCTTCCACGCAGGGTCAGCCCCGCCAGCAAATGTGGGGTTAGACCTCGTGGGGGTTTGGCTTTCCTCTGTCGTGTGGGGCAGGGACCTTTTCCTAGGCTCTTCTACCTAAATGAACCAGCTCGTTCCTCACCCCCGCAGCAGCAGGGCATCATCCCCCCTGCTTTTACCTGTAGCAAGTGGCGTTTCAGGTGATGTTTCCTGTAGCGGCTGCAAGGGGACTGGAGTCGATGGTGGCATGAAGGCCATTTCCAGCCTCGTATTCCCCTGATTGCATGGGGGAAGGGACCCAGGAAAGCAACACCAAACTGCAATCCGGTTGGCAGCTGAGCAGCCAAAGGCCCCGCAAGCCCTGAGCTGTCGGTGCCCCCACCGTGCAACTACGGAGGGAAGGAGGGCTCACCGGGTCCCCAGAGCTGGACGCACTGCTGCTGGTGTGTCAGGCACATGCCGTTACTGCAGTACGCCTCTCCACGGGCACAGCTGGAGCCGTCTAGCAGGTATACGTTGGCTGGGCAGTAGGGCGAGGCCCCGGTGCAGTATTCAGGGAGGTCGCAGGATCCGGCTTGCTCCCTGCACATGGTCCCGGCCGTCTTCAGCTACCAGAGCAGAGGCAGGGGGGGGGGAGAAACAGAGTCATTTGCACCTTGGGCTCATCAGCAGCACAAGACCTTTTGCAAGGGACAAGGTGGCCCTCAGATCGCCCCATCCCTGGGGCCCATGGGCAGCCAGGACAAAAAGCCCAGGTCTCCAGACTCCTAGGGTGGGGACCCAGTGACAAAAGCAGCCACAAGTGCCTGGTGGGAATCTCACAGGAGAGCGGCTGGTCCTTTCGCTCAACAGCCCCTATCGTGGGAGCCAGGGGAGAGGAAGGTGGAGCAGGGGCCCCAGTGCCGGAGCTGAGAACTGGATCCCACCACTGTGAGGGTGAGCCAGCGCCAAAACTGAGCAGTCGGTTACCAAGCTATTTTGTAATGCAAACAGGAGATGCTTTGATGGAGAAACTGGGTGAGCAGCAGGTACCCATACTGATTTAAAAAAAAAAAAAGTTGCTAGGAAATAACGCAAGAGTGTATTTGGGCTTGTTCTAGCATCCCTTGGCAAGACAGGGCCTGTAGGGTCGCATCAGAGGTGGCAGCGGCGATGGCAGAGGTGAGGTAGCGCGGCCAGGCCAGCAGCAGCTACGACGACCAGGCTGGGCTGGGGTTAGGAGTTTTTGTTAGCATCCCAGGAAATGCCCGTAAGAAGTTGGTTTTACTCCACTTCGGGACAAATGCAACCGTCCAAGTGCTGGCTCTGCTACGTACCTTGCAATATTGACAGCAGTCGCCGTGGGCGCATTGTGCTCCGGCCTTCAGCGTGCAGTTGTGCGCGTTGCAGCAGGGGTTGGTGCACTCCTGCGTGGAGAGAAGAGATGTGGGCGTGAGCCGGATGCCGGGGCACGGCAGCACCTTCGAGGCTAATAGGTGCGGAGGGGCAGGAGTTTGCATTCGACTTGGAGGTGCCACCTTGCCCTGCCTGACTCCAGCCTAACAGGGTGCCCACCTCCCTGCTCAGGGATCAGCTGGGGGCTGCTGCTTCTTCCAGCTACCCCAGCTCATCTCTCCGGGGCTGGCTCCTACAGACCCTCCCCGCCAACAGGACACCAAGCAGGACGAGGTCCTGCTGCACCTATTAGTCACTTCAGTGCGTTTATGCACCCGATTGTGAGCCTGTTGCACCCCGCGGTAACTCTTTTGCTGGGGCTGGGGCAGGGTGGCGTAGGATCCCACCGAGCGCCCGCCGGCCAGAAGAGCACCTGCTCCTTTGCAGCCCCAGCTTCGATGCTGAAGCGCCGTATCAAAAAGGGTGAGTATACTGCGTTGTCTCGCACCCAGCAAGCCTTGGAATATAAGACGCACCTTGTTTTGGAAAGGCAGAATGGGGGGGGGAAAAAAGAGCTGTCCTTGCATAATAAAATCTCATTAGTTCGACATCAGATCGTGCGAAGTGTCAGATACCTCAAAGCTGTCACTCCGCAGGCAAAAGGATATGGTTTTGCTTGCATCGTGAGCTGCAGAAGTCAAAATATGGCTGCTCTGATATTCAAAGCCATTTTTCGGTCCTGTCTACCATAAACCCATGAAAATTTGTTGGCCTGCTTCAAAGTACAGTAATACTGGGTGCGTCTGCACCGTCGTGAACGCGCCTTAGATACTGTGCATTTAGTTTAGTACTTGCTTAATAAAATACTGAGTGAATGCGCGGCACCTAAAACGACTGCGCAGTAGCACCGGTGCGTGGTTATTTAGTGACACGTACAGTGCTGGTGAGCATCAAGGCGACGAAGAGGAAGAAGAATGAGTTAACAATTTCATAGACGTTGACAGCGCCGTACCAAGTAGATAAGAAAGTGAAATCCCAAATGGAAATAGCTATATGGCATTTGTCCTTCTATCCTTTCAACCTATTTGAAGAATCAGGATTTGATAGAGAAGATGGCAACGGGAAGGACACAAACCCAGGATGAAGAAAAGAATCCGAGGTGCAAAGCATGTGGATTTAGGAAAAAATATATTCCTCAAGTGGCGTTGTGATGAGAGGGTGGATAATATCCCAACATCTGTGCCACTACTTAAAAAAGCAGCAGATTAAATTGTGATGAAGCTAGAAACTGAGCTTCAACGTTTTAATGCTTGGCTCCAGGGACTCCAACATCACCACAGCATCGTTTAGCTTTTCATACGTGGTGAAGCCTATTTCATCCACGTCGTGGCTGCAGAAAATTGGCATCAAAGTGTGAAGCCAGTCCTGGACGAACACACGCTGAAGTTCGTGTTCAACGAGGAGGAGACGGGACTTGTTCTTCGACCCTGCAGCCTGAGCAGACGCTGGCACGTAAAGGAGAAATGCGGCGTGGCGGGAAGAAGAGCAAAGCAAGGCTCACCGTGCCAGCGTGCGGCAATGCAGACGGCAGTAGGAAACTACAGCTGCTAGTGGCAGGGGAGCTGAAAAATCCCCCGGTCTATCAAAGGCACGAAACGCTTGCCGTGCCTGTACACAGCCAACTGAAAGGGATGGATGATAATCACGTTGTTTCAAGGGTGGCTGCTCCCATTTCAACAGAGAACGGCATGCCAAAATTGAAATGTGCTTCTGCTAATTGATAATGGAGCAGCCAACTGGGAAGGATGAGGCCCGGAGCACATGCGTGTGCACCGCGAGCTCCATGCAGCTCCCAGATCAGGGAATCATACACCGTGTTAAGATGGCGTAAAACTGGTACGCGGGAGGTTTTGCAACAGATTTGCAAAACTGGGATATCCTCCATGCCGTGAGAAAGGCTGTCATTGCATGGGGTAAAGTCCACCCCGTGTCGTTGCAAACTGCTCCACGAAGGGTGGCTTTGGCACCAACGCTGCCAAAGAAACCGAGCGTGAGCAAGACCGAGCTTCAAGGAGAAACGGACGGTCCCGCCGACCTCCACGAGTTCACCGATATCGATGATAAGGCAGAAGAAAGCCGTAAAAGAACGAACGAAGCCACCCCCGGGCAGGAAGACGTGGAAGAAAATGAAGAAGCAATAGAAAATGTGGAGCAGGAGCCTGAGTGAGCTCGTGTGTGAGCGTGAGTTTAAGAAACCGAGAACGATTA
>JAGPOW010001338.1:2114571-2127643 GCA_030014935.1 Caiman crocodilus | reverse complement strand
GAGAGCAGATTTAGACTGGACATTAGGAAGAACTTCTTCACAGTTCAAGTGGCCAAGGTCTGGATCGGGATCCCAAGGGAGGTGGTGCTCTCCCCTACCCTGGGGGTCTTCAAGAGGAGGTTGGACAGGCATCTAACTGGGGTCATCTAGACCCAGCGCTCTTTCCTGCCTGTGCAGGGGGTCAGACTCGATGATCTATTGAGGTCCCTTCCGACCCGAACATCTATGAATCCACCCTGAAGGTTGCAGACCGCAACCTTCATTGATACGGTGGTCTCTTGGGAGACCACCTCTAACCCAAACCCTGGTCAAGGCAGAATCGGCTCCATCTGAACCATCTCATGCACATCCTGCTCTTAAAACCTTGCAGCGAGGGAGATGCCGCAGCCTCTCTAGCGAGCCAGGCCTGGTGCTGAACCACCCTCCTAGCTAGAAAGTGCTTCTGACGCTCCAACTCAAATTGCCCCTGTTGCGAGCTCATCCTGGCTCCAGAGGATGCAGAGCATACCACCATCCTTCGCCTAACCGCCTCTCTGTATTAAAAGCAGCCAGTACACTGGGCACTTTGCGCATGACAGGCTCCGTGTCCCATCGCCCTGCGGCTCGTGTGGACAGCTCTCCGATAACGCCCTCCAAACGCTTGCACTAACGTGGCACCGCTGTAGAGGTGAAGGGCAGTGCAGAATTGGGCCTGAGGTCCCGACTGATGCACCCATCTTCTGGTGCCGTCCCCTCAGGCTGGCCCTGACTGCGCTAGGGCACTTGGTGCCAATGCAAAGGGCCAAGGAAGGCATGCAATAAAAAAAGACCCCATTGCTATGCCCTCTCCTGGGCCCTGCATTAATCCTGATCTAGCAGGACTAGAGAGGGCCTGAAACGCGGTGGGATTGATGTGTGGAGGACCGGCGGCTTTGCCTGCAAAGCACGAGCAGCGATTCTCCTATTGACCTGTTTGCAAGTCCCGCTGAATGCAATGGTCTGAGCCTGGCCCTCCCACCTCCGTTACCTCCTTACCTGATCCCCGAGCAGGCGCTGATCACCACCCAGGAGCCCTTGTACCCTCGGACGTGGCCGTGGTAGTAACAGTGATCCTGGGGAAAGGACAACACAACTGTTGGGAGCTGCTGGCTGCAGAGCAGACGGGTCCCTCCCTTCCTGCACCCACCCAGCATGAGACCAGCCCTTACTGGGCATGCATTATATGGTTTCCCCCCCCAAAAAGGCTCTGCCTAGGAGCTGGAAATGGACCCTGCCTCGCTCATTCCTTCTGGAGCCCGTGCTGAGTTCAGCCGACAACCTAGAAGGGCCTGATCCTGCTGCTCTGGGAACTGCTGGGTGACACTGAGGGCTGCACGGGAGGCTATGCCGCCGTTCTCCCGTGCATGGGTCCAGGCAAAGCAAAGCAAAGCTCTCAGTCCCAGGGCCTGGCTGCTCTTCCCCCAGGCGACGGGCCAGGCAGCTTGGGCAGGATCTCATCCCCCCCTTACGAGATAAATGCCTCCCAGCGAGTCCCCCGGGAACAGGCCAGAGCCAGACACACCCCGACAGGCTCCCAGAAACCCAGCTGCTCTGCAGCCAGCTCTCCAAGCCCTTTGCAGGACTGCTTGTACCCCCATTCCCCAGACGGGGAAACCGAGGGACGAAACGCCTGGATCGACGCTGCTTTGCAAGGGCTTTCTGGAAAGCTTTTCCGTCCCGCGTTTCACCACCAGCTGCTCGCAGGAGTTCAGGCTGGGACACGGAGGGCCTCCTCCGTGCGGTGAAAGGAAGACGAATATCTGGGAGGGGGAGCAGGGAGGAGGCCGGGGGAGGAAGGCCTCTGGGCGAGGAGGCCAGATGGAGGAGGCTTGGAGCTGCACACAGGCAGGGGAGAAGCTGCTGCTTTCTGGCCCGTGTGTTTATTTCTCTCACCCGGGAGGCGCTGTCTCCGGTCCAAGAGACACAGGCCGCCGCGTGCTGCTCGCATTCCTGACGCCGCGTGTGTCAGCGGCCGGCGGGGACAATGTCTCCCCTGTCTCGTCCTGTGCGAGCGTGCACCGGGGCGGGGGGGGCAGTGCACAAGCATTGGGGCCCACGGTCTCCAAAGCCCAATCCAGCTGTGCCCCACACGCCCAGAGGCAGGGGTGGGGTCCTGGGCGAGGACAAGCTGCCCCGGCAGGGTCTGGCGTGCACCGAAGCATCGGCGTCCCCCGCTCCGCTGCGCGACCTTCAGCCACCGCCGTGCCTTTGTTTCCCTAGCCCCGCTAGGCAATTATTTGGCTTTAAGCCGTCTCCTCTGTGATGGGTCCTGACTGCAGCCGGGCTCTGCAGCACCAAACCCAGCCTTTAGGCATGGTATTTTTAGCCAGCCCTCCCTTGGCCGCGGCACAGGAGCCAACCGCCCCGCTATGGTTTGTCTCTCGAGGTATTTATAGCAAGTGCCCGGCCCTGCAAACCCCGCGAAACCGCGGAAGTGATGCAGCAGCCTCCCTCATCCGGGGACTCGAGCTTGTCCACGCTCCTGACCGTCCTCGTGCAGCGGGAGCAGGACCCCTGGGCCCGCTCCTTGCTGCGGTTCTTCAAGCTTCCTGCCCACGTCCGTGCGGCGTGGAGCGAACGGGTGGCTCGACCCAGCAAAGGGAACGGTCCTTCTGCCACCATCGTCTCGCCTCTTCCCTGACTAAGGCCAAAACCAGCACCCGGCATTGTGAATCGGTCCGAAGCAGGCGGACGGCGCCCCAAAGCCAGGGGGTTCCTCTCGCTTTTTGGTTTCAGACTGTAAGATTTTTGTTAAAATGTTAACACTGGAAAGCTGCCTGCCCTGTGCAGGAGGATGCGGCCTCCCGCACCAGGAGAGGGGAGCTGGCTCCGGAGAGGGCACGGCTAAATGACTGGCCCAAGGTCCCCGGGAAGTCAGTGGCAGAGCCTCCTACATCTCCCAGCTGGTGCCCTAACCGCTGAACTACCGGCCCTTTGCCCTCCCCTCCATCCCTTACTTGTGCAGGCAGCTTTCTGGACTCTCCGCTCGCCCTGGGCAAAAATGCTTTGAGCAGACCAGGAATAGCCCGTGGAGGCTCATTCAGGGCAGCCCATCTGCACCGGAGCTGGGAACACGTGCATCCCGTATGCACAGGATGGGACCGAAGTCGGCTTATTGGAAGTGGTTGGAAAAGGGGATGGGGCCAGGACCCCCGGGGTCCTCTGGAGATGAGAGCAAACCAAACCAAACCGAACCTAGAGGAAGTCTGTAGCCAAGCAGGGAACCGAAGCCACGGCTCCCGGCCACGCTTCCCCTCTGCAGTGTGGTTCATAGCAAAGGCCCCATCTCTCCATCATCCTCGCCTGCCTGTTCTCCAGAAACCACCTAATCCATGGGGTATCTGAGCCTCCCCCGGAGCCCATGCCGCACACCCAGACCTTGCTCCTCTTCCCAAGAGGAGAAGGTGCATTGCTTCTTTGGGTCCAAATGATCCTCAGGGACTGCCACAGAAATGCAGCCGCCTCTGGGGTGGAGCACAGCAGCTGTTTCGCACGACGCCTTGTGCAGCAGAGGGGAGCGATGCAGACAGACCATAGGGGCATCAGCTGGAAGTGGTGTGGGGCAACACAAAATGCCCAGGGACCCCAACTGCCCGGAGCCAGGGGCACGAGGATCCATAGCTGAGGTCCCGGCTCTGTGCTGTCGCGGAGAGGAAAGGGGAAGGGGAATCGCCCGTAGGCCGCTGCAAATAATGCACTCACCGTGTGGTTGGGAGACACGGTCACCGCCCGCCCGTCCGCCGTGTAGTGCGTCTCGGTGTAGCCCGGTGACAGCAGCCTGCTGGGAGAGGAGCACGAGACCCCGATGAGGACCCCTAAGTTCATCCTCACCCGTATGCCCGGGGTGGCAGTGCAGTGTCGCGGGGTCAGTGCCAGGAAAGGCTCCCTTCCCACCCCGGGCAGCACCGGGGAAACCCCCCCGCACCTCGCCTCCGGCCCCTGCTCCTCCCAAGGTGCAGATGCAGGGAGCCACGGGCCAAGCAGGCGCTGGGAATTATTCACACTCGGGTGACGTCCAGAGCAGGGGATTTAACGGGGCCGGAAGGATGTTGCTTCTTGGATCCAAACACCTGCCTTTCACGTCGGTCTAATATGTGCAGTAACAAGCACCCCCTGATTGAGGGTGCATGCACACACCAATGCACACGTGCGTGCACAAAGCTGTGCACCGCACACAAACATATTCATGTATGCACACACACGAACACCCGTGCTGCTGCTCACGCCAGCCCGAGATGCCCGCTCCCCTTTGCGTGCATGCAAATATACCCTTGTGCATTATTGCACCGCAAATAGGCATGAACTCTAAGGGAGCCGGGGCTGTGTGGGGAGGGGGTGTGCAGGGGAGGAAGGCCAGGGCTTGGCTGAAGGAGGGAGTAGGGTCCAGGGTGCCTGGAGACTGCAGCTGCCAAGGGGGGAAGCTCTGGCTGACTTACCAGTGATGGTAAGTGCTCACCTGAGCAGTGGCCCGGCTTTGGGGTGCAAAGGAGCAGGGCCTGGCTCTCTCTCCCAAGCCCTCCAGGCATCGGGGAAGCTGAATCCTAACCCTGGCTGGGAGGAGGGTGAGCCAAGAGAGTCCAGAAAGTAAGGGGTGGCGGGGAGGGCAAAGGGCCGGTAGTTCGGTGGTGATGTAGGAGGCTCTGCCACTGACTTCCCGGGGACCTTGTGCCACTCACATAGCCGTGCCTGGAAAACAGGGCACGTCCCTGCCTCACAGGGTGGGGTGAGGATAACGGCGGGGGGGTCCTCAGGTCCCGGGGCCAGGAAAGCAGCCGCAGGGTCCGAGACAGAGCCCGGCGAGCCAACATGCGGCTCCGCAGCTGTGCGCGCTCTCCCGGCAGCCTCGCCGCGAGGCTCCGCAGCTGACACACATTCGGCCCCTCGCTGACAAATTGCTTCCTGCTGCTTGGCCGGCAGAGACAGCGGCCTCGGGAACGGAGACGAGGAATTCGTGAGAGCCAGCGCCGCGGCTGCCAGCTTCTCGGCCTGGCGTGGGGGCGTCCCGGGGAGGGGACTCAACTGAAACGACCCCGGCGGAGGTGAGACGGCCAACAAGGGGCTCCAGCAGGGCTGTCCAGGGGAAGGCAGGGCCTCAGCTCTCTTGTCACCAACAATCGCTGCCCTCCGCGCTTTTGCAAAAGCCTTGAAAAGGCTTGCCTGAGTTTGCAGACAGCCTGAAACGACTGAGCTGAGAGGCAGGAACAGAGCGGTGACGAGCTGCGGGGACACTGCAAGCACCATCCATGCCATCCCTTCCCCGCTGGTTCCCAGCTCCAAAAAGGATGTGGGAGGATGAGAAAAGGTCTGCAGAAGGGCAGCCTGAAGCAAGAGTGACTAAAAGCCCTAGGATCTTGCACTTGGAAAGGATGCAGCTGCCAAGGTCTATAAAGCCACAGCGGGGGGGTCGTTCCCCACGTCCCAGAATAGACCAGAACTTAACGGGTACGAGTGCCCAAATGAGGAGGTTAACGCTTTACACCTAACAAGAGACAGGACGGTTTTTTAAGTAACACATAGTTAGCTAGTGGGATCCGCCGCAGCGGGAGGTGGTGCCAGCAGAGAGCGCTGCCAGAGCCGGCAAGGGGCCGGATAAATTCATGGGTGGCAGATCTGTCCATGAGTTGGAGGTGTTTCCTCTGGCATCTTTAAACCAATGATGACGCATGCCCGAGTGGGGATTAAATAGGGATGCAGCAGTGTAGAGATACCCGGTTCAATGCTCTCCTTCTGCGGCATCCACTCCTGCCACCGTCGGAGACCAAACGCTGGGCTCGACAGACCGCTGCCCTGGTGGCGCTGCTGCTGGTCGTCTGTCCATTGCCTGCTTGGTCCAGAGCATCCTCGCTGCCCCGCACCTGCCGCCCCCCCCCGACAACTACTGTCCTGTAGCGGGCCCTCGTCTTCGCCGCAGAGCGCTGCGCAGGCAAAGGATGGGGCGGGAGGGGTTAAGACCAACAGCAGCATCGCGTGTCTCCTGCGCGAACCAACGCCTTGATTTGCACTCAAACACAGCTGCGGCAGAGCACGTGAGCCTGGCCGCAGAACCGGCTCTGTCGGGAAGCACCCGGGGCCGCGGCCAGGCGCCTTGCTTAGAGACGTGCCGTTATCCCACCCTGGATAACCCGGAGTGGGGCTGCACCGCCCCAGAGCAAATGCCGCAGGATGCCCAGCGTCCCGTGGGGAGTCCCGCATGGAGCACCTGGCCTGGGGGTCCCGCGGACCCCCCGCCCCACGCCGAGCCCCTGCACTGGTTAGAAGGGGCGAGGGGGTGCAGGACCCGCCAGCCTTTCCTCTCTGGGATTTTGATGGGTGATGCCAACACACGTCCCCAGCTGGAAGCGGGGTCCGGATGGAGGGTCCTCGCCAGCCATGGCCTTGCTTTAGTGGCAGATCTCTGTTCCTAGAGGAAGATCCGACCTCAAGAGCTAGACTCCAGCTGGGGAGATGGAGCAGGAGCCACTGGACCCCGGTGGAAGACCCAGCCCTGCAACACGATTGCCCTTGCCCTTGGCCTGGCCGCAGATGCTTTATTGTGCAAATAAAAGGAGGGAGGAGCACGGAAAACAACCACACAAAAGAGAAGCAGCCCATCGCCTCCTCCCCGGCTTCTCGTCCAGCAACCAGCCCAGACGCCACGTGTACTTGCGGATGCTTTGATGCCTTCCTGGATCCCGCACCCCACTGGCACTGCCCACCCGCAGCTCCCGGCTCTTGCAAGGGATCTAAATTGGGCGGCGCGACCTTTCGTGCCCAGCCCTAGAGGGCACAGACCAAGCTCTGCTCTTATCAATGCAAACTCGAAGCCTTTTCCGCTGGCTTTGGTGCAGCTGCTCCAGCCTCGGGTGGGGGGTCGGAGCAGAAAGCCCCGGAGGGTCCAGCCAGCCCTGCAACCACCGGCCTCTCGTGCAAAGACTTCTGACCTCGTTACAGCCACGAGGTGCCCCCTTAGCCATTATAGGGACCGGCGAGCCAAGGGGCAGAGAGCTAGGGAACGAGCTGGCAGGTGGCTCGGGGCAAAGGTCTAGGACCGAAGCCAATTTTTAGTTTCCTTACCGGGTTCCTAGGTCTAAGTCACTGCCCTACACCAAGGCGGGGACAGGCCCGGCCTGGCTAATCCAGCACAGGAGGCAGACGGCAGCGGTGATGAACAGGGGTGCTGTCAGAGGTTGCTAATGCTCTTCCCCAGCTCACTACGTACCACCTGGCTCCGTGCTGCCATTCATTTACGCCTCATGTCAAAGCTGCTTTTGAACGCTCAGTCCAGTGCATCCCCATCCCACCCCCTGGCCCTGAAAGGGACAGAAAAGATGGCTCATTTCGCATCGCTCCGGACGGGAGGAGCACGGCTTCCACCACCGCGGCAGAGGCCGAGCCTGACGTGGTACAAAGGAGATTTCACCCACCCACCCCCCCGCCCCCAGCATCTACCCCCCGCTGCATTTAGCCGTGACCTTTCCTGCCTGCAACGGCACCGCAGCCGCGTAGCGCGTGGGCACGGCAGGGCGCGGGGCGGGGTGGTTACCTGCATCACCTCCGACCGGCCGCTGGCAGCAGAAAGCTGTGTTTTGAACCAGCACAGGAAATCTCCACCCAAGCTCAACGAGTTTTTCTGCCAATTCTCCTTGTGGTTTTGCAATGAGCAGCATTGCAGAGAAACAGTCAATAACATGGGCAGGCTAGAAAGACTTGTTGGCTGCTTATAAACCTGCCCCTTTCCTCTTACTCGGGACGTTCAGGTCATTGGAAGGACTCATTAAAAGTGCCCACACAGGTCATCCCTCCTCTTTCAGGGTCCAATCCAAAGCTGCCCGAGGCCAACGGGGGTCTCCGGAGCTTACCCACAGGCAGCATTTCATCCGGAGCGGTACACGTACCCACGTGCACATGGGCATACCTACCAGCGAGCCCACATATGTGCACCTGTGTAGCGAAGAGCTACGCATGCATTATCCCGTGGCACAGCACTCCCGCCTGGGCTCACAGGTCTCCGTCCCATGCTGCGCGTGTTACACGGAAAGGCCGCGCTTGGTCTGGAGCAGACAGCAGTAGCAAGCTGTCACCGCCTTGATTAGAGGGGACGAGACGCACGCTTTGGCCTTCACGCGTGCAAACGCACAGGCTCACACTTGGCCTTTGCTGCTCCTGACCGTGTTCGCCCCTTTTGCACGTGCACATAGGTGCACTCCTTTGCACGCCTGCCTCCTTGCACACCCGTGCTCTGCCTCCGGCCTCTGCTGTCCGCTCCAAGCCGGACTCGTGACTCACCGAGCTCTTCCCAGCTCAGCAGTTTTCAGCACAGCCCACCCTGCCTCCCCCCTTCCATCCTGCGCTTCGTTCCCACAGCTGCCGGCCGGCCGCCAGCGAGCCTGGCTCCGAACGCTGACAGCCTGGTGATAATGGAGGAGGAGCAGGACAGCTATAAAAGCTGGAAGCAGAGACTCCAAGCAAGGGTCGCAGCCCATAAAATTAAGCCTGGATGAAAGTCAGTCTTCCCTAGGCGCCGCTGTCTCTGGACAAACCATTTGCACCGCACGGCGAGCCCCTCTGGCTCTGCCCCTTGATTTCTGGTGCCCCCCGAAGCTGAAAGCACCCCTGGCTCCACAACGAGAGGGCGCGTGGCTGCTCTCGGTGCGGTTTCTCTGCAAGCCTACAAATACCTACACAAAAAATACCGCGCGGTTACGTATGCACATGCACAACACCCCCCCTCCTCCAGCACCCGCTTCCAGGAAGCCAGGGAACACCTCCATACAGGTGCAAAACCTCACAGCTCAGCCAAGGCCCTGCTAGCTTCCCCAGGCATGCCAGGGGAGCACCGCTCAGCCCAATGCAACGTGTGAAGGCGCTTGGGAAATAATGAATCCCTGGAGACTCGGGTCCTGCCTCCCTGGAGAACAAGCAGCACCACCGCCCGCTGAGCCTGGCTGAGAAAGGCCAGGCAGCATACCTGGGACGAGACCCACCAGCGCACTTGCAGACCGGCTGTTTGAGGGGCCTGAGCTGTCCCACGCTAAGTCCGAGCTGGCGGCAGGGAGGGGCAGACTCGAGCCCATCCCCAAGCCCCGGCCCAGGTTGTCTTGCCGTGGTCCAGCCCCTCCAGGCGGTCAGCAGCCCAGGACCTCGAGTGCCCCAGGGACGCCGCAGAGCCGGCTGCAAGCAGCGGGCAGGAGAGAGGAGCCGTGCCCCTGCTAACTTCAGCCCAGGCCTTCCTCCCTCCTTCACCCTCACTGCACGAAGCCGGCAGCGGGCAATGCTGAATCCCCCGGGATCAGCAGAAACCAGCTGGAGGAAAGACCTCAGAGCCCATCACCAGCCACCTTCCGCTGGTATGAGTCTGCGTGGGCCCAGTGTCATCGGTGGCAAGGGGGAAATGTGGACCCACGGCGGACCTTGCTGCCACGGAAGGAGCTCGGACACCAGGGTGATGGGCAGCAGCAGGACAAACGCTCGCTGGGGTCACCCGGCCAGGGACAACGCCGATGCATGCCTAGCGTGAGACCCAGGAGCCTGCGGCCACGCAGGGGACCCATGCCAAGAGCCTCCGGCCCGGTGCTGGAGGAGATGCCTGACCGCTCCTCCCTCCCTCCCTCGCCCTGGTTACTTTGGAGCGCGCGTTTCCCCATTAGCTTTGGTTTCCAAAACCATGTCTACCTTCCCCAGCGCTTCCTGCCTGGGCCGGGCTCCAAGCTAAATGCGGGTTGCAGCAGGCATGCTGGCAGCGGGAGTCAGAGAGCTGGAGCCTCCCTCTCCCTTGCTTCCCCCCGCTAGTCTGCATGGACACGGGTGGAGAAATAACACGGTCCGAGGACACTTTGGAGCCAGGAGCTGAGCAACGTGAGCAAACCCAGCCCGGCGCTGGAAAGAGCCCAGCTGGGAAGGTGCAGGGGCACCTGTCAGCACCTTGCCCTGGCCCTCCCCGCCCATGCCCGATGAGTCTGCACAAACTTGGGGCTCTCGCTGGTGCCAGCCCAACATCTGGATCCCAGGCTCGCCCGGGGAGGAGAGGAGCAGGGGTCTAACGCAGCACTTCGGTCCCACCCTGGCTCGGCATCCGCGGGAGCCAACCCTGTCCAAAGCTCCAGCCTGAAACGTCTCGAGGTGCCCTCAGGGCCCACCATGCTGGCACCACGGGGCTGACAACCCACGGGGGCAAAGCCGCAGAGAACGAACCCGGCCCTTTATACAGGCGCTTTGTCTGCCCCCCAACACGCCTACCCGTCCCAGCCAGCACCAGGACCAATGCAAAGACCGGACCCCCAGGGCAGGGTTTCCGTAAAGAGTCACAGCTCTGAACATTTGGGACATCCGAGAGAAGCAAGAGCCCCCGACTAGTGCAATGTCCAGGGGGTTTCTCCCACGGGCTCTTTGGAGGGTGCTGTGTAAAGCCAGCCCCGTTGCGGACAGCGGGAGGCTGATGGGATGGTGGGACCCGGCTGGGCCGACAGCTCAGGACCCCAGGGTCGTGCAAAAGCGGCTGCTCCATGCAGGGTGGATGGAGGGTGGGAGCGGGGAGGAGGCCTGGGTGGGCCGTGGAAAGAGTGATTAGCTCCTGTCTTAGGCTCTGGCTGGCAGGAAGCTCACGGGCCGGCCGCTTCCCCTGCAGGGCAAGAGAGCTGGGCAGGGCCGGTCGCAGCACGAGCCAGCAGCAAGGATCCTTTCCTGGGAAAAGTGTGATCATCCCGCTGCCCTGCCCAGGGCCTGTGACGGGGAATCAGAGCCAAGCGCCTGGGGAGGCACAGGGCATCGCTCCATTGAATGATGACGAGCCAAAAGATACCAAGGAGGCCACCGGCATCCTGGGCTGCGCGGGTAGGAGCGCTGCCAGCAGATGGAGGGCAGTGATTGTCCCCCTCTGTTCAGCACTGGGGAGAGGCCACATCTGGAGTCCTGTGTCCAGCTGTGGGCCCCACTACAGAAAGGATGTGGGCACATTGGAGACTGTCCAATGGAGGCAATGAAAATGGTTGGGGGGCTGGGGGATGCAACTCATGAGGAGTGGGAGAGGGAAATGGGCTGATTTCGTCTGCAGAAGAGCAGACCGAGGGGGATTGAATAGCAGCCTTCACCTCCCTGCAGGGGGGCTGCAAAGGGGATGGAGCTGGGCTGGTCTCAGTGGGGGCAGATGGCAGAAGGAGCAATGGGCTCAAGCTGCAGCAAGGGACGTTGAGGTTGCATATATTAGGAAAAGCTCTCTCACGAGGAGGGTGGTGAAGCACTGGAACAGGTTACCTAGAGAGGCGGTGGACTCTCCATCTTTGAAGGCTTTTAAGACACAGCCTGGGATGATGTAGCTGGGGCTGGTGCTGCTTGGAGCAGGGCGTTGGGCTCGACGTGACCTCCCGCACTGCCGGAGCCGGGGACAGCCAGGTCCCCTCCTACCCCATCCCGCTGTGCAGATGCATCGCTGGCTGGGTCCCCGCGCATCGCAGCCCATCGCAGACGAGACGGGACAGCCAGAGCGGCCTTCCCCACCACGCATTAGCCCCTTCCTCTGCTTCATCTTCCAGGGGGGAGAAATACAACCGGTCTCGAGCTGCACGGGCTACAGGCGACCACCCCGGGAGCTTTACACCGCAGCTTGCCACGGCGACACGCTTTCTCGCTGCTCCGCACGTCGCTGCAAAGCCACCCGGGTAACGCAGCCCAGCACGGTGGGATGGGGGGCACTGCCCAAGAGCCCCCCGCTGTCTCGCAGACCCCGGTTCACGTGGGTCTCGATGGCTGCCCTCAGACAGGAAGCTGAACGTCCTCTCCCTGGCCTCGCGGGTTCGAATCGCCAGGGCGCAACCCGAGTGCAAAACACGCCGTGGCACCGAGCAGCGCGGACGCCCGCGCCGAGCCCCAGCTGGACTCCCGGCCGGCTCCGGGCAGGCAGCCGCAGCCTAAACAGTCTGGCAGACTCTCCCCTGCCGAGCGCCGGAGTCCAGGGAGATCGGCTTTCGGTGGCCTGGAGCGAGGAGATGCCAGGCTGGGGAGGGGCAGGGACCCTCGGTCTCGGAGGTTTGCATGTCCAGCTTTGGGGAGATGTTTCTACCCGGCGCGCTCAGACCCCGCGGGCCCGGACAGCAAGCTCCAGGGGGGCAGGACCCCCCTCGCGTGGCGACAGGGACACTTACTGGTTCTTTTCCAGTGCCAGGATGAGCTCCCGCCCCTCCGCCGTCACCGCCACGGCCCCTCGGGCGGGCGCCGGCACCTGTGGGCAAGAGGAACCGGGTCAGCAAGCAAGCCCAGGAGGCAAAGCCGCGGGGCCTGGCTCTGAGCTGCCCCAGGGCAGGGAGGGAACAAGGGGATGCCGTGCCCAGGGGACCCCGGGGGTGAGCTTCCCACCCCTGCCAGCGACCACACCATCCGCCCTGCACCTAGGGCTCCACCAGCCTGGCAGCAGCAATAGGTTGTTACCCTCTCTGTAGGTGCCACGAGGGGACGATATGGCTCTAATACAGGGACCAGCACACGGGGCCTCAGGAGGATGTGGCAGCCTCCCTGGGAAGGGGTAGAGGCCCTGGCACTTGGGGCACGTCAGCTCCCTGCAGTGCCCCACAGCTCAGCCCGACCCACCGAGAGCCCTTTCCCAGACCGGGCAACTTCCCTTCCCTCCGGTCCCCTTCGTAACTGGGAAGGGGCGAAGGCAGGAGGGTGCTCGCCTGGGCGGTGAGGCTAAGTGACGGGCCCAGGGTCAGGCAGGGAGGGCTGTGGCGAGTAAGGGGCCAGAAACGGATCTGGGGCCCGGTCAGCAAATCCTGCCCCTCCCTTCCCCGTGCTTCCCACCCATCTGCCCCCTGCTCTATCACTGACCCCTTGGCACCGGCTTCCTCCCGGCTCCGCTTCCTCGGGCTGGGCCCGGTGCCCGGCAGCAGGGCAACGGCACGCTTCGTCATGCCAGGGCCGGGGAACAAACAGCCCGGCTTCCAGGCACCGGATGCTGCACAGCTGCCGGACAGCCGCAAAGTGACTCAGCGGCCCTGCAAGTCCAGGGCATCGCGTCCAGCCCCGGCGCCCAGGTCCCGGCCGGCCGCACCACCCTGAGACGAGGGCTGCCGAAGCTCCCGCCAGG
>JAGPOW010001338.1:2092170-2114471 GCA_030014935.1 Caiman crocodilus | reverse complement strand
GCCAGGCCATGCACCACGCCTGCCTCCTCCGCGGAGGAGTCCATCCAAATGCACTTCATTGAACACGCTTCCCCTCGCACGTCCCCATTCGCGGGAGCTGCTCACCCCTACGACCCGGTGCAAAACCCAGCCGGAGCAGGGAAGCGACGGGAGGCCCCCTGGGACGCCGACCCGCAATGCAATGCGGCTCTGGCCCACCTTGCACGGGCACCCTGCCCCCTTGCACGACTCCGGTTGCACCGATGCACCCGCCAGCTTGTAGCCACAGCAGGGCGAGCCGGTGTCCTCGGCCAGCCTCGTCCCTCTCCGGGCTTGCGTCTCGCTCTGCTTACATCCCCGGCTCTGTTTCCGTCGGGGCCCTCTCGATCAGCTACGGCTTCGCTGGTCCCTGGAGCTAAGCGAACGATGCCCCTGGAGTGCGTTTAGCTGGACTCCCCTTCCCTAGCCTGACCCTCCGGTCGCAGATGCCAGCCGCCAGCCCCTCCCAGCCCAGCTGCCCGTCCACGGTGCATCTCCATCAGCTGTGGCATTGCCAAGCCTGGCACGGCCGCAGGGGCTCACGGGGCCGGCCCAGCGCCAGCCTGGGAACAGCTCTGCCCAGAGGGTTTCCAGGTGCATCCTGCGAACACCTCCGAGGTTTGGTCTCCATGTGCCCTTGCTGCTGGGGATCCTAAAGCCCCTGCTCCCTCCTACCCAGTCGGTAGCCCTGGACTTGCAGCTGCCACTGCTGGTAACTCCTGAAACGATGCCGGGGGTCAGAGCCGGTCCATCTTGCCTCCGTGCATCCAGCACTGCCATCCATTCAAAGCCTTCCCCCTTCCCCAGCCTCCACATACCCCCCTTCACCCCTTTCCCCTCTGCAAGAAGCACCCGACTCCAGCCTTGCAGAAGCCCGTGGTGCCCAAGCCTTGGGTCTCGTGATACAGGCTCAATCCACCGGCCGGATCTGGTCCCACTCCGGATCAGCCCCAGCCCTGCAGGCACTGGATCGGGCCCACCACCCCCAGCCCCAGTATCTGTAGCGGATTCGCATGTGATCCCGGCATAACTCAAGGCCAACGCAATTGCCC
Source organism: Caiman crocodilus (assembly GCA_030014935.1). Classification (NCBI taxonomy): domain Eukaryota; kingdom Metazoa; phylum Chordata; order Crocodylia; family Alligatoridae; genus Caiman; species Caiman crocodilus. The sequence goes on along the minus strand of JAGPOW010001338.1, from coordinate 2,113,401 downwards.
CCACCCTAAGTCTCGTCAAAATTCAGGCCCCCTCTGCACGTTACGTGCATCACGCAACTTGCCTCGTTAGGTGCGCGTGGCTACAACCTGGCTAATTAACCACAGCGGTTTTAAAAGCTACGAAGTTAGAGCTGGGACACATATAATAACTTTATAGCTGGTTTCTAACCTCGCAGTCGCAGGGGTGCACCAGGCGCTGCCCCGGCTGGGAACCCCATCCACGGCCGGACTCGCAGGAGCTCGCTCGCTCCTCGCGTGTAAGCAATAAGGCGTGCGAGGGTTGGATGCTGGATCCCACCATCGCGCCTCCCGCCAGCCACGTGGCATCTGATGGTCCGAGCATCAGATCCTACCACGCCGCGACCTGGACGTTTACGGGGTAACGTAAACGCCGCAACGCAAACGTTTACGGGGCCCCTCGGTAGCCCGCCGCCTCCCAACGGCATGCGAAGGCTGACGAGGAGCAGGTTTGGCCACTTGCGGCTTGGAAAAACCTCCCTGCCCAGTGATGTAGGATGACAAGCCGGCGGCTCCTAAGCCCCTTGGGCGCTCGACCGCCTCCCCCCATCTGGCTCCGGCTAGCGCAGACGGAGCCCGCGCCGCAGACAGACCCCGCGGCCTCGGGGCCAGGCCACACGGGTGGAGGCTCCTGCAGCTTGCCCGCCGCCTCCCCCAGCGCGGATCTTTCCAGCTCCAAAAAAGGAGACGAGACACGACAATAAAAAATCCACAGTTTCGCCGAAAGCCCTTTAGTCATCCCCAAAGCGCGGCCGCGTGGCTGCCAGCACCGGGGGGGTGGGACCGGGTCCTTGGCGGGGTGGGGGGCGCATGATGTATGGACAAGGGAATCGGAGGCGGGGGGCCCGTCCTTGGGAACGGGCTGTATTTTTAGAACATGATCTTATGCAAACATTGCCTCTTGGCCAAACATGGTCTGCGTGGGGTTTTTTTTCTGTCCGCTTCCCTTCTACACCCCGTTTCGGTCCCGGATCTCTCTTCCCAGCCCCCTCCCTTCGCCCCCGCCCCCCGGTCTCCGCTCCATCCCCTGCACGGCGGAGTCTCGTTCCTTTAAATTCCCCAGCAATTACACCGTCCGTTCACATAAGCGCCTTCTTGGCAGCCGGCTCCTTGCAAACTGCATTCTTAAAGCACCACCGCCGCTCCTCTCGCACCCCCCCTACTCAATGGCAGCCCTCCCCACCCACCCCCGTCCCTGCCTCAGTTTGCCTTCCTGTGAAATGGGCCTGCTGCAGGGCGCTCGGAACGAGCCCGCTGCCATCCGCCGAGGAGCTCGCGGGCTGTGCACCCCGGGAAACACAACCCGGAGGCCTGGGCGAGGAGCCTCCGTATCAGCCTGCAGCAGAGGCCCCCAGGAGCGAGGGACGAGGCCATGCCGCCGGGGGAAGTCTTCTTCCCGCCACGCTCGGGGTACACGGCTGGGCTCCATCCAGGCTCCCAATCCACCTCCTCCATCCCTAGCTCAGGGGAGCCCGGGAGACGGGGCGAAGCAGCTGCACGGTGCCCCCGGGCGTCACGGGGGACGCACATCCGTCGGGGCTGGCAGCGCAGGGAGACATCCGAGAGGATTCTTCTCTGCCCGTTGCTCAAAGAAACGACACGCTCGACGGAGGAGCGGAGGGCAGTGGGGCGAGCGCTGCCGAGAGGAGCTCCGAAGCTCTCAGCCGTCCCCTCTGCCCTCTCCATCACCCTCTCTCACGCTGCCAGGCCCAAGAGACGCTTCTGACCTTGCTCCGTGGTCCCAGCTCTGGGAAGCAGCTTGCAAAACCAGCTGCTTGCTCGGACACTCAACCGGACACCAAGGCGGTACTGGGGAGGGGACCGAGACATGGATGCCTTTCTTCCCGCCCGGCTGGCACACGTAAGCCTTAGCGCGCAGTGAGATGAAGCGGGGTCTAGCATCTGGGCTCGCTGCGCTGGGGAAACTGGAGGTGGTGAGAGCAAAGGAGACTGAACGGGGAATGCAGCGATGGCTTTCCTAGCTAGAAAGCTGCACGCCTGAGCTGGGTACTGCCCCCCCGGGAGGGATCCACGAGGCAAGAACCGGCTGAGAACGGCCCCCAGGTTTGCTCTCATCTGACCGCTGCCCAGCCTCGTCTCTATAACGTCTGGGGCCAGAGCACCCTGGGCCTGCCCGGCACCGGGCTGGAAGGGGCCACGGGCGCCAGGTCAAGGGCACAGAGCAGTGCAAGCGGCTGCCATGCACATCTCTGCCCAGCACAAGGGACGCCGCCAAAACTCAGCCCACGGCATTCACAGGGGGCTGGGCTGCAATGCCCTCCGAGATGCATCTACACCCTCTCCGTCACGGCATGAACTGGTTCACAAAGCACCAGGAGGTCAGGGGAAGGCCCCAGCCTCTGCAACAGCTTAGGGAGGGGAAGGGGTTTGCAAAGGCAGCCCCAAAAGTGCCAACCCGCTCCAGCAAACATCAGGGTGGAGGTAAGCTCAGCATGAGCCCCACAGACAGAGCAAAGGTGAGCTCAAAGCGTAGCACCGGCTGCTCTCCTCAACGCCCGGACCACAGAGAGAAGCAAACTAGGCAGTGCATAGAAACCCCAACCAGATGCTCCTTGGGCAGAGAGAAACCCCCTGCCCGGAGCTGCATACCGTCCCAGGAGGCCGAGTCAAGGAGGGGAGGGGAAACTGAGGCACGGAGCGGGGAAGCGGCTCACCCAAGGGCAGGGCACTGGATCTGGGAGTCCAGGCTCGACCCCTTGCCACCTGCACTGGGGTGCTCCGTGGCTCGGGCTCTCCTTCCAACCTGTCCTTGTCCTGCAAAGCTCGGCGGGTTTCATTGCAGCTACATAACCCCCCCCCCCCCCGGAGCCAAGGAACCCCCCCGGGGACCCCCCAGCCCAGCTCGCTTGGTTGGGAACTGCACGCTCCTGTTACAGGGCCTCGGAGGCAGGCGACGTGACCCAATGCCTCCCTCCCGGGGCCTGCGCCAGGCTGACGGGGTGGCAGCCGGTAAGAGCAGCCCACGGCACAGCTGGCTAGGTGATGCACCGAGCAAGGGAGGGCTTCATCTCAGGAAACAGGATGCGAGAGACATCCGCCTGCCTGCCGGGAGCCCACGCCCTGGGGCAGCTGGGTGGAAGCCAGCAGGGCCCTGCAAAGCAGCCCATGCGCCTGCTGCCCTCCGGCCCTAACCCAGGAAACTCAGGGAGGATGAAATCACTACCAGGACCACGCTTCAACCTCAGGGACACTGCAGCGAGGAGGAAGCATCAAACATGGGCCGCGCGCAGGCAGGACAGGGGAATGGAGCCTCCTTGCTCCGGCTCGCCAGATCCTGCCTACACGTGCAAGCATCCCTGCAGCCTCGAACCGCCCAGACCCATTCATTTGATGGAAACCGTGGTTCCTATGTCTCAGGGGCGAGGGCAGTGGCCCGCTGGCTTTCTTCCTGCCTAAAGGACCTTTCTGACCCCGCTGGCGGAGACCCCCAGACCGGCAGGGTCCATACGGGACAACCAGAACGGGGGCTGCCCATAGAGAGAGGTCCAAGGTGCGCATCGAGCTGGACACAAACGCTATGGCAAGGTCAAGGCCTTCATCTAGGAGCGAAGGAGGCATGAAACAGGGGCTTTATTATGGGAACGGAGCCTGGGCCCCGATGCTGAGCAATCACGGGGCTGCTGTGGCCAGAGGGGAAACGCAAGTCGCGGATGTATAGTTAGGAGATGCCTGGGTAGGATCAGGACGGCTCTGGTCCCTCTCTGTAGCACTGCAACGGCCGGCCTGGTTCTGCTGTCGGTGCTTCGGGAAGCCTGGGAAAGAGCGGCAGAGGGCTCACAGAAGAGCTGCGAGACCAGCTCTTCCCCCGACCTCCTGATGCTTTGTGAACCATGTCCAAGAGGGTCACATAGATGGAAAACCAGCCTTGGAAATGAGCACAAAGCCTATCCACCCACAGAGATCTGTTTAAGCACTGGGAAACCAGCCCTGGAGGACACGTTACAACAGCGACAAACACGGACACCCTTAGGGTTTGCACGGGGCCGCAGGTCAGGCTAGATGACTCCCATGGCCTCGCCTGGCATCTAGGACCCTCTGCTCGCGTTGCAATGCCAGGAGCAATGCAGCCGCCCGGTTGAGCACGTGGCTTTGCAGAGCCCACCTGGGAACGGGGCAGGCTCAGAGCCAAGCAAGGGGCCCCGTGGATCCAAGCAACAGCTCCTCCGGCATCCAGGCAGGCGAGGGCCAAGGTCTCCCCCATCCTGGGACCCGAACTCTCTGCTCAGGCCAGGGCCTCTACAGATTGAGGCTAAAGACATCGGGGGTCTGCTTTGAGGCCTCAGCTCTCAGGGACCCTGGAGAGCTGCACTCATGGGGGTACGAGAGGAGGATACAGAAGGCGCTACGATGCAGCCTCCCTCCTGACCAGCACCCACTCCTTGCACGTGCACCCTGGGCTCCCCCGCTCTGCTACGGTCCCTGCACCCCGACTCACCTTCCTCCCCCCCGAGCCCCACCACCCTCAACCAGGGCCTGAACACGACTCCTGCGCTATAATGCATTGCGCTGCACGGAGCCTGCCAGGCCAGCCCATGGCTCCCAGACTCGTTTTGCTGGCTGCCAGCTTGTCCCGGGGAGAGAGGCAGGGCTGAGGGTGCCCAGGCCCCTGACTCCGATGCAGAGCCCTCCTTGCCTGGCTCTGTGCTAGGGTCCAAAGCGCGATGCAGAGAGGGTGCCAAGGGGAGACCCCCACCAGCAGCTGGAGAGGAGGAGGAGGAGGAGAAGCGGCTTGCTTGCAGCCAGGGCCCCCACGCCCCCTGACCTGCTCCTGGCAGGGCCGCGTGAGCCCCTCCTGCCCTGCGGGGCCCTGCCGATGCAAGGAGCGGAGGGGGGGGGGGGGAAGCATCTGGAAATCACTTCCATGTGTGCCGTAAGGAGAAGCAGATGCTGCTGCTGCGCTGCCCATGGGCCCTTGCTGGAGCGGGATCCCTGGGCCAGCAGGCAGGACCTCAGTCTGCGGGGATGCCAAGGGCCACATACTGGGTCGAGCATGCAGGGGGGTAGGAGGCATGGGCAAGGCTCAAAAGCCACGTGCACGCGCCACAGGGTGCGAGGGGAGCTGGGGATCCGAATACTCCTGCCCAGCTCCAGCAGCCCCGACCTGGGAGTCCTGGGGCTGTGGTTCCCCGCGGGGCAGCACCTGCGGATGCTGAAGCAGCAGGTGGGATTTCTCTGTCCCCCCTCTCCGGCGGGGCAGGCAACCCCTTTGGGGCTGGAAGTGGGGCTGGAAGGGGCCTCCAGAGGTCACATCCAGTCCAAACCCCTGCTCGAGGCAGGATCGGCCCGTCCAGACCAGCCCAGACCAGCCCGTCGTCTCCACTCATAGCAAAACAACACGTTCAACCCTGACACAACATGAGACATCACACCCACACCTGCCCCAGAGAAACCACAGCAGCCAACATCTTGCTTCTCTATCCGGCTCTTCATGCAAATTCAAGAGGCCCCGGCTACAAAGGAAACCCTCCCCCTCCAGCTCTGCACCAACCTGAGCACGGGGTAAATTCCTCCCTGAGCCCCGCGCAGGGTCGGGCTGGCCCTGAGCAGAGGGCCAAGATGCTCTAGATCCAGCTTTAAGTCCCAGCAGGAGCCTGGGCACAGCCCCGTCCCCACTACCTTCGAGGGAGGTTTAACGCACAGAGCAGAAAGGTGGGACGGGACAAGCGCTCCTCCCGGACAGCAGCGAGGGACCGGTCTGTGCCCTGGGCACGGGCTCTGGCTGGCTGAGAAGGTCCCAGGCAGAAACACGAGGCCCGGGGCGGACCCCTTGCTCTCCTGCTGCTCTAGACCAGCGCAGTTTGGGCAGAGGGGGCTGCAATTAGAGGCTGGGGGCATCCGGGCAGAAGCACAGCTCAGCCCAGGCCACGCGCAGCAAGTCTGCTCCCCGTCTACAGCAGAGATCAGACTCCGGTCGTGCCCTGCAGGGCCAAGCTCTTCGATTTGCACCGGCAGGGAGAAGGGACCTTTTGCACCGGGCTGTGCGTGGCCGCAGACCCGCTGAGCCCGATCCCTGGACCACGCTGGAGGAAGCAGAGACGGCCCCGAGAGGTAGCTAGCGCCGGCGGCCCGTCACAGCCGGGAGTTTCCCACCCCTGCTGAGAGGCAGCTGCTCCCGTTCGTCCCACGGGAGGCATCTCCCCGAGCCCGGTCGCTACGGGCCAGGGGGACCTACTGGCTCCACTGCCCGTGCGCCGAACGGTGCCAGGCGGGGACGGTGCCAGCACCGAAGGCCAGCTTCAATGGCAAGCGGATTTAGACCACCCCGTGCACGCTGCTTGGCCTGAGGGTGGATGGCATGGGGGAGAGGAAGCTCGCGGGTGCACGGTGCTAGGTACCGCTGACACCCCTGCACCACCCTCCCACCCCCGAGCCCCTGCCCCCAGAGCACGACCCCGCTTGTCTTGCCGCGTCTGGAGCCCGTTGAGGCAGAACAGATGCCAGGAAATGAGCAGAGGGCTTTCCCCTCCCTCCCCACTACCCCGGCAGCGACGGGGGCTTGCAGAGGGCCTCGGTCTGCCCCCAGCATCGTGCCTTCCCCTCCCCCCGATGAGACTCCAGGCGCAGGGATAGAGGCAGCCGTATAAATAAACCTCCCCGCTGTCCCACATTCCCCGGCTCCACTATATATAGAGCTGGCTGCTCTCCCCCGGGCCCGTCATTCACTAGGAATGGAGCAAACCCTTGCTACGGGCCGACCATGGGAGCCACAGCGGGCGCACGGCTCCACGCGCCTGCTGTGGCTCTCGCTGCCGGCGGGCCACGCTGCCCGCGGTCTCCAAGGGGGCTGGAGGGCATCGGTCCGGCCCCAGCCCCGCGTGGATGTAGGTTCTGCTCGTGGCTGCTTTGTAACAGCAGAGGAGCACGAGACGCGGGGTGGGAAAGTGCGAGGACTCAGCCCTGGGCATGCACGCCGATGAAACCCGTGTTCGAAAAGGACCGATCCCGCCCGAGGGCTGGTGTTTGGGATGGACGGGCAAGCTGGGAGCTGGCTGACCCCACCGCAGGGGCGGGCGCGGATCACAGCACGCCGACGTCCCAGGGGAGGTGGTTGGTGGGAGACGGTCAAGGATGCAAGCTGTGAGCAGAGGCTGCGATGTCCATGCCGCCTCGCACACCCCAGACATGCGGTGCCCTTGGCACCTCTCCTTCTGTCTGAATCACCCCTCGGAGCTGGGGCGCTTGCCCTCGACAAAAGGACGCTCCGCTTTGGGCTTCCCTACTGCGCAATGAGCAGCCCCCACGCCCCGTGCTTTTCGCTGCCTCTGCTCTGGGAGCCTTTAAGATGACGGGCACCAGGCAGAGGAAGCCGTGCACACAGCTGGCACCACAGCTGCCCACACCCCGCTCCTTTCCTGGGTGGGACTTAGCAGGGGTAACCTCAAACATCCCAGCAAGAGGCCTGCTGGCAGCAGCTGCTGCTTTCTGGGTGCCCCACCCTGCCAGGGAAACAGAAACAGGAGAGGCGAAGACATCCTCTTTCAATCGCTCCCCGGCCTCCCGGCCGCGCTGTGGCCCCTGCCTATCTTTCTGGGTGAAGGGGGTGGAGATGCGAGATTCCTCTCCGTGCCCACTCCTGCACCTGAGCTCCTCCACCCGCCGCAACAGCACCTGCACCTTGAAAACGCGCTCCGGGCTCGATCACAAAGACAAGGCGATCCCGGCCGGGCGAGGCATGAAGGTGGCACTCAACGCTGCAGGCGGGTGGAAGGAAGGGAAACCAACCCACGTGTCCTGTGCGCCGCTGCACCCACCTTCTCCACCGTGCTGACCGCTCGCCGGTGGCGTCCTCCCAGGACCCAGCGCGGGGTGACCACGTCCCCACGCGGCGACGGCCCTAGGGAAGAGAGCAAAGATCAGAGGGGCAGTGGTGGGGACTCTCCTCCCCCATTACACCCGGGGATGAGGGCTGGGGCGGGTGAAGCCGCTTCCTTGTCTAGTGACAGAAGCCAGAAATGTTCAAGCTCATTCTCCCCGCGAACTGCAGAGATAAAGGGATTGCGGAGCGGCTGCAAGGCTGGCGAAGCCTGCAATGGAGCGAAGAGTTGAACCCCGGCCCCCGAAGGCTCGAGATGCTGCCCAAACTGCGGAGCCAGCCTTCCTCTGCGGAGGAGAGGAGCGCCACGAATGCAACAAGCAGCGCTGGGTGGGTGTTTGGGCACCGCCTGAAGCCATCGCGGGCTCTGGTCATGCAGAGACCAGCCCATGCAGAGACCGCTGCATCCGCTGGCTCGAGCTCTGGCCAGGTCAGAGGACCAGCCACCACCATGCAAGAAAACCCTCGGAGCTGAGCACGTGGGACGTCAGGGGGTCATGCTGCGGTGGCTCCCCCAAAATCCACTTTGCAAGGACCCTGATTGCTCAGTGATTTCTCGGAGCCCAGGTTACCAGAGCCCTGCGATTAGGCCTGGAGGAGGCAAATCAAAGATTCAGCCTGATCATCACAAAGGCATTCTTGCCGATTCATAACCGAGGAGAAAATGAAAAACCCTCTGTTATTTTTAAAATCGAAGGATCGAAGCCACTCGATCGAAGCCGTGGGAGGCTTGCAATGCAGGACTCCGTGGGTCCCAACAGCTTACGCCACGGGGGCGACCATGGCCTCTGCAACACATCTCATTTCAAGGGGGCGGTCAGCAGCAGCAAGCAAGCAACCCTCGCTCCTTTATTGCCGCTCGCAGCCCGGCTGTGCAAGGAGCTGCGGCCCATCGCAGCTTCCTCTGGGCCATCCCACGTCCCTAAGGCAGGAGCAACGCAAGCAGCTTCTCCAGCCCGGGGAGAGACGTGCTCAAGGCTTCACAGCCATAAGAGACGGCGTGATTGCAAAACGGCCAAGCAGCGACCGATGACTCAGTATCGAAGATAACGAATCTGCCGCTGCCGGAAGAAAATACATGAAACGTCAAAAACATCACAGGCTCTTGCAAAACGTGGGCTGAGGGGGTCTTGCAGAAGAAGTGCCTGTTTTCTTTTAGTGAAAGTTTGGGCCTAGCCACAGTTCCTACAGAAAGGGGTATTGAGGGAGGGGAACTGCAGGGTACTCTGCTTCCCCAGGCTCCTTAAACAGGGGTGGAGGGGAGAGGTGAAAAAATCACGTCCCCTGGGGTCCTCAATGTGCTGCTCTTGGCAAGGCAGGACTGGGAGGGTCTTGCAGGCCACCGACTCTTTTGGGGGGTCCCCCTGATCACGGGCAGCCAAGGAAGAGACCGGTGTTTCTCAGCTTTTTGAGGCCCTCACCCCTTGGGAACTCGGCTTGTTTTTTTTACTACAGAAAAGTATTAAGAGGTGCTTTTCTGCAGCAAAAAAACCTCAAGGCTGCAACAGGGGATGGTTTTGACACTGTGGATTGCTAGTCGAAACCTGTGAGACTGCCTTGTGTCTGCACACTTCACAGTGCTCACATGGGTAACTGCCTTAATAGGATCTGCCAGGACCTTGGTTGAGGGTTGCTAGACTAGGTGTTACATCCAAAGGATGCCACAAATACACCCCGCTCCGGCCTTTCCTGCAACCAAGTGCCCCATAACAGAGTGCAGCTGCACAGGACCGCGATTCAGCACCTCCACAGCTCGTGCTAAAAAAAACCTCGCAACCGAGTACCACCGAACAAGCCCAACCTGACCCCAACTACGCAGCTGGTCCTACAAAAGAAATCACCCTCGGAAATCCTTGCATCCGTTCTGCACAATCGCGGCTACAACCTCGCTCTTGCACTACCTAGAAACCGGATTTCTTTGAACCTTGCATAGGTTTGAAGTGCCGGTGCCCAGCTGATAAATAGTTAGCACTGTTTTTCAGAAGCAAAGTAGAAGAAACTGAGGCACTAAGGGGATGTGGGGGGGAAGGTGGGAGTGACTTATGCCCAGGGCAAGCAGGGAGCTGGTGCTCGAGCTGGGTCAAACCCTGGGGACCAGTTCTCTGTTAGTTCCCAGTTTTACTGCAGTGGGGATCCCCAGACTGGAACAGGAAAGGAGAACCAGCACTTCTCTCTTCCTCCCGCCTGGACCGGGGCCTGGGGGCCGGGGGCTGGGGGTGTGAAGCAGACAGAGCCGCCGAGGGGACCCAGGGCGCTGGGTTTCGGATGGAGACAGACGTTACCAAAAGGCCAAACTTCTGCTTTGGGAAAACAGGCAAGTTCAAGGTCTGGGAAATCTTCCCTCCACTGACCCGCCACCCAGCTGTGCGGAGGGCTGCCCCGGCCAGCTGTGCTCCCGGGCAGGATGGGGAAGGGGATGGGAAGAGCCAGGGGCGCTGCTGAAGGACTTGCGGGCCTAGGACCAGGGCCACCGACATGCTACCAACACAATCAAGTGCCAGGCCAATCCAAGCTACATAAATCCCATCCTCCGGCCATCCCTTCCTGGCTGGCAGGGGCTCTCAGGCTTCCCCCCGCAAGGAAGGAGGTGGTGAAGCATCCCGGAGGCCCCATGGCGCCGTGCACACGCGTGTGCCCTTGGCAGGGCACAGCCCAAGCTGAAGAAACTGGGCTCCCCTCGCCTGGCCCAGCAGTCTCCTGCCTTTTCTTGTCCCCCTCCCACCCGCTTAACCCCCGTCCCTGGCCTGGTCCGCCCCACCTGCACGCGCACATTGCAGAGACACACATGCACCGACACAAACAGGAACACGGGTTTGCACGTGGACACGGCACACACATGGGCACAGAGATGCACGCACAGGGACACACATGCACGTATGCACACATCCACTCACAGATGCTCAAACACACACATGCAGACACACGTGTTTGCACACACCGGCCCACACACTCAAGACACCCATGCACACCCACCCACGCCCTCATACACACGTGCACTCTCACACACTCTTTTACAGGCATGCTTTGTTACACACTCTCTTGCACATTTCATGTACACACGTACACCAGCACACACCGCTGACATGACACGCACACGTCTACACACACTCCAAACACCCATGCACACCCACCCACACGCATGCACTCACTTTCAAACACTCTTACATGCGCTCACACACACTTTCTCATACACTCTTGCCCATTTGCACGCACTTTTACCGTGTCCCGCACTCTCTCTCGCTCGCACGCACGCACGCACGCAGCCCCCGTGCCCGGTGCTCACCCGGCGGCTCGGCGGCTCCGGCGCGGCCGGGCAGCCCCAGCCCCAGCAGCAGGAGCAGCCACGCGCTCTCCATCCCCGGCTCTGCCGCCGCCGCCGCCGCCCGCCTCTATATATCGCCTCCCAGCCCGGGCCGGCCCGGCCCGCGCCTCCGCCCCGCGCCCCCCGCAGCCGTATCCCGCCCTGCCTCCCGCCCCGCTCCGCCCCGCGCCCCGCGCCCCGCGCCCCGCTTCGGGCGGCGGGACCCCGGGGCAGGGGATGCCCCCAGCCCCGCTCCTGCCCTTCCCGTGCCACTGCGCGGCGGCCGGGAGCCCCAGCCCGGTGAAGTCACCCGACGCAGTAAACCGGGACGAAAGGAGCAGCAGGCTCATCTCACGGCAGGAAACCTTAGAAGCCGGTTCAGGCGACTGGGGAGCCCCTTTTGCGCAAGGTTTCAGCCTCGGGGGATCTGGCTGAACGTGGAAGCGACACACGCCGCTCATTGTGTGCGACGAGCCCGGTTTCCCTGCCTCCCGCACGCCGGCGGCTCTGCTCCCGGGTGGAGTGGAAGCAGGAATGGCGCTTCCCAAGCCCGCGTGCCACGAGCACGCACGTGTCTTGTTCGCTGCCACAAACAGTCCGACCTCTCTTCCCAGTCACCCACGTCCCCCAGGGTTCAACTGGTGCCTGACAATACTCAGAGGACAGGGGATGGATTTTTTCCTCCTGCTTTCAGCTTCCCCCTTACGCTTTCCTCTTGCTTCATTTGGGGCAGGAAGCCATGCACCAAGCCCTGCTCCACCCTGCAGAAGTCAGGGCCACGTTTCAATGTATAGTAAAGTAAAAGATGGGGTAGAGAAGAGACCCATGCAGTGTGCTGCTGTGCCCTGCGGCCTCTCTGATGGGTATAAAACCAGAGCCTGAAGGCGACTGGTCCTTACAGAGCACGCGGCCTGTGTCAGAAGTCAAAGTAGTGCTGGTCCTTGGAAACAGAGTGCCCAGATCAGAGGGCGGCAGTCAGTCCCCAGACCATGCCCAAAAGCAGAAGTAAAACAGGATTGGAAGAAGGCAAACTAAGGCAAAGGCAGGTCTGGGGGCCCCGCTACACGTTTAAAGGCAAGCCGGATACTACCCAGGTGTAGAGGTGTTAACACATTTTCAAGAACTCACTTTATAGCTGGATAGCCATTTTTGTCGCATAATTCCTTAGTCACTCACAGCATTGCCAGCCATGTGGGCAGAGTCATCACGTGATCACTTCTTGTGTGACTGACCAGGCCATTGTGTGACCATTACTTTGCATGTGTGGCCAGTCTTACTTTGTACGTGTGGCTGGTCTAAATGTATCGCACAACGAACCAATTAATTGCATAATAGCCGTAACGTGTAGCAGGGGGCTGAGAGGGACATCTTGGTCCCCACAATGCCCTGCTGCCTGGGGATGCTGTAGTGCCTTGATGCAACCTGGATCTACCCCTGCAGGATTTCCTTCTAGTTATTATTAAAGCTTTGTGCCCAAAGGCTTGTCTAACATCCCTCCCGACAGCACAGCTGGTCCGGCAAGAGGGATGGCCAGGAATATCTTTGCTTCTCATCTCAAGTGCAGAGTGTGTAGAGTACTTCCCGAATTCTGGGAGACCTAATTAGCAGCCTGCAAAGTGGTATGAGATGCTCGTTTTAAATGTCACTTAGCAACACACAGTTACAACAAATGGCTAGGTACAGCAGGGACAGAAATGACACACCGGATACGAGACCCACTCATAGCAGTTGAAAGGAAACCTTCACGAGGTGCTAACAGTGAACAGATTAGAATACAAGCCAATTCAGCTCTTGTTCCTCCCGGTTGGGAGCAAGGGGGTAAGCAGAAGTGCACACAAGTGTGCAAACACAGCACACACAGAGCAGCTTACTGGCATCAAAGCAGCAAATCAGCGTAACAAGAGCATGTCACGAACAACAGGGGGAGTAGTGTCCCATGCCAGTTATTCTCACGGCCAGGCAGCTTCTTGGAATATCCAATAACTGGTGCCATCAATCAGCAGTAGGTCACACAACCCGTACCGATGCAAATAGGTGAGAAGCCAGTTTCTCGTTTTGGCCCCTGGAGAAGCACAGTGCAACGGGGCGGGGAAGGGAGGACTTCTACAAAAGCAGAGGAGGATGGTTAGCATTTCCAAGAAAGGGCAGAGCGTGTGGTCAGGACAGAGCAGATGAGACACCTTACAAGATCCCGGCAGGGCCAGGGGGCTGGACGGTCAGTGTTGCGAGGCTTGGGTAAAGGGTGAAAAAAGGCCTAAGCAGGTGACATAGCAGAGGAGCCCATCTCTGGTGTCCCCAAGTTGACCATCACAGTGCCTCGGCCAACGCCAGTTCCCACGACTTACCTGCTTGGGCAGCAGCCAGTCTATTAAGTGTTAACTATTCAGGCATCTCCTGTACCAAGTCCCTGCAATACACACTCTGCTCTGATTTTCCACTCCTTGCTCTGCGTCCTCCTCAAGTGACCCCCCCCCGCAGCCTCATGGGCCCACTTTTGATGCTCCACTTCAATGCTTGGGGTGGATGGCAAGGGCCCAAGAGGGCTCCGATCCATGAACTGGGCCCTGGTTCAAGTGAAACCAGCTGCAGGGCTCTGAGTTGTGCTCTGCTTTCCTGTACCCCGGGTGGCCTGCGAGCAGCTGCAATGCCGCTGTGCACGCTGGCTACGTCTGGAGGTTAGGGCTGCTATAGGCCTCCTGGGCGGCTTTCTAAACTGGGGCGTTCTCCGAGGACCGTTCCCACCTGCTGCATCTCCATCGTAGGCTGACGGAGAAGCTTGCAAAGGCAGACGAAGGCCTCCTCAGCGTCCCACAAATGTCACGTTTTCCACCCCTTCCCGACATCCACGCAAACACAAAAGCTACGGACTCAAAGTGCGCTCTGCTGCCAGGCAGCTGTGGCACCGCTGGGATTAGCTCCAGCCACGTAAGCCAGCACCAGCGCACATGGAGCGGAAGAAGGGATTCCTCACAACTGTTGCCCTGAAAGAGGTAAGCAATCCCCTGGCACCGTTACGCCTCCACAACAGATGCAGGGATTGTCCCCGCTGGGCCCCCCCCGTGTCACTCATCCACCCACTCTGCTGCAGGCTTGAGTCTGAACTGCATGGGCTAAGTCATCACAAACGTGCTGGGCTAGGTGCTAGACGGACATCCTCTGCTCCTCAGAACAGCAGTAGTGGTGCTTGGCCTACGACTACTTACACTGCCAAGGACATACAGCATCTACAGACACTCACTTTCCCTGGAGAAACTCTCCCAGGAGTAACTGAAACCTGCTTGTTCCTAGGTTACTTTTCTTCTGGAGCGGCCATTTTTACTCTGGGAGGAAAAGCCTGAGTATCTGTACATTTGTGATTTCTCCTGGGAGAGACAGCGGCAACTCTCTCAGGAGAAAGTGAATGTTTGTATGAGACCCACGTAGAGACAACTCCAATGCGACGCTAGGTCGGGGTGGGCAAAGTCTGGCCCGTGGGCTGGACTGGACCCACGGCAGACTCCGTTCCTCAGCAGACCATGCCCGTATTGCTGTGGCCGGTTCCTGTGGAGACCCCGGTAGCCGGGGCAGCAGATTGCAGCTCTGCCTCGGCTCCACGCCATGCTGTCACCACTGCAAGACCCCAGCCCCGGCCCCGGAGCAACTCCTTGCCCCGCCGTATAGCCTGCCAGTGCTGCTGGGGCCGGTCTCCATGGAAACCCTGCCCTTGCACTATCACAGCACTGCTGCTACTGGGGTCCCTATGGAAACCAGCTGCAGCAATGCAAGCAGGGGCTGCTGGGAAATGGAGTCCAGCCGCTGGTCGGATCTGCCATTTGCACTAGATAAATGGCTCTCTGTAGCTGAACTCTCTATAGAAAAGCCAAGGTTTCTGGAGGGAGAAACAAAGGGAAAAGCGGAGAAACTCAGAGGACTTAGAGTTTGTCCACAAAAAGTCCCCATGAACTTTCAGAATTGTGATTTATCAGAAATTCCTTCCCCAAAGCATTCAAACAACCTACACACGGGTCCTTGGAAATGCGGCCACAGCCGAAGCCAGCTGCAGAACTAGGTTGAGGCAGGGACGACGCCGGCCGGGGACACCACGATGCCCTCTTCCACACGCAGCCCCAAGAGACCATCTGGGAAGCGACTATATCGATGTGGCACTTTTGGAGTAGTGTTGATCCCTGGCTACATTCAGAGTCAAAATTGGCTGATGTTACTGGTGCCAATAACACCGCACAGCTTTGCGCTCCTCGTAGCCGCCCGCCGCCCCCAGGGGAAAGGAAGCCGAATTCTGTTCTTTTACATCCACAAGCGCAGACCGCTCTCGCGCTCCGTGGAAGGCAACAGGATTGCTGGAGCATTGTTAAGCACATCTGAATACAATTGAATTGCACAAGAGGACTATTCTCAAGTTCTTATACTGCCCTCATCGCTGTGGTATTCGAGTGCCTTCCAGACACGCCTTAATCAACATGACTTTCTGCTGTCCCGTGAAGCTTGTTCTTTGTTTTCTGAGGGTCCGATTTAGCCTCCAGAAGCATTTTAACGGGTGATATATGAGGGGAAAGGAAATGCCAGCCCCCCTCCCCCCCGTGCTGAAGAACAGCACCTTTTCAATTCACAATGCTTCAGCTGCAGCTATTCAGCATTGCTTACAACTTTAAGAGCCTCTTTCCTACAATTTGGGATTTAAGGAAATATAAACCGACAACCAGAGCGTGGCAGTTGCGTGCGACAGAGGGAGTACGTTTTTTAAGACATAAAATACCTGCCATCTCATAACTCTACGTAGTCAGAATGGGGCATATAAGCAGTCTCCTGTTTAGGCTTTAAAGTCTCTGGACTGCACCTCGCAAGGCTGCAAACACCTCCACATCAAATGATAAAAGCTGCAGCGGTTCAAAACACGAAGTAAAGCGATGCAGGAAGGAGCGCCGCAGAGACGTCAAAGGGATAGCAAGAGCCCTGCGGGGCTGTGCTGGAGGCCACTGGCAGTCCTGCACCCGAGCAGTTGGCCCCACACGCCTGCTAACCGCGCACGGCCCCACGTCGCTCCCGTACATTGCCTTCTTGGGGCTCGGGCTTTTCCAAATGACAGTTGAGTGCCGAGTCAAAACACCTCTTCCTAAGCTGACTACACACATCACGCAGGGCCCTTGCTAAGCCCAGATACGTCTTCCCCCAAACCTTGGGCTGATCATGAGTATTTCCAAAAGCTTTCACTTCTTGCATTTCTTGTTCCCATCCTCATCTCGTCCCTTGGCCCCTTGTCCTTGTTCTCATCCTCCTCTTTACTTCCCAGCATGCAGGTAGCTTCACTTGGGCTCGTTTACGTGGCTGGAGTGAAGAACCTGCTTTCCGGGGTCTCTCTGACCCTAGACCTCCAGCTTGAGCTTTCCAGTGCCTGTCACCTGCTCCCTCAGCCTTAAACCCCATCACTCGGGAACCCACTGCTGGGACTACGCTCAAACCTCTTCAAAAGGGCCAGCACACCCGGTGACAGGTCACATCTGCAAGAGCCACATGCTGCAAACTGGCAACAATTCAAATGATCTGTGCTGGAAGATAGGCAAAGTCAACACTGCTGGGACCAGAGCCCGTGGCTGCAGATCAACCGAGCGCTGCAAACCCCATGTTCCAGCTGCACACGCAGGCCACAAGCATAGTAGCATGTGCAAGCATAGTTATTTGCTCCAGGGCTAACTGGGTTATCAATCAGAACTGCCAGTTGTTTCATGCCGGGTCAGGTCCTGGTGACACTGAAGCCAACGGGACTTCTACGACCGGCTTGAACAGAGACAAGAGGTAACGCCTGCGGTTTTGTGCTCTGTGCCCACCTGGCTCTCTTCCAAAGAGCATGCATGCAACAGGAGAGCTGGAGGGACTTGGTAGGTTGGTCCCAGCCTCCAGGAAAGCAGGATGTGGAACAATTAGGGTGCTGTCATGGGTTCAACCTCACACTTTGTGTTAAAACGTTGATGTTAAAAATGATGGCTTTTTAGAGCTGGGAGACAACGCAGGGCCTTGCACAAGGTAGCTAGGTGAATAAAGAGTCGGTGTATGTCAGTGGTCACCAACCAGTCGATCATGATCAACTGGTCAATCCTGGAGACTCGGAGACTAGATCTGAGGCTGGGGGGGGCCGAGCCCTGGCTTCATCTTCACCATACAGAGGTTGGAGACCACTGATGTAGAGCTTCTCTCAGGCACGGCTCCACTCTTTCGGAGACTGGTTTCAGCAAAGCATTTAGTAAAACAAGGTTCCCCCATGCCCCTCGTGGACAGTTTGCCCTCTCATCACAACCACCAGCTACATTATAGAGGCCCCCACAGAATACAAGTCGTGTCACTGTGAGGCATCCACGTGCTCAACACTGCAGAGGAGATAGGACCAGTATATACAGTCTCGACGGGATGCACGCACGCCTTCCCTCTATGGATGCTGGAGATGCAGGTTATCACTGCCATCAGCTTCAGCCCATCTTCAATGAACCAAGAGATCATGGAAATTGTGTGCAATGTGTAGGTCGCCACACAAATTTCTCTTTTCTCCGTACGTGTCTGGAGACCAGTGAGATTTCCCCTCGTATCTCAGCATTGCAGAGGTTAAAGACAGGAGCTCATGATGGAATCAGCAGGGAACATGCAACACTTTCCTAAAGAGATCATCCAAAGTGAAGTCTGTATACTAGGCCATACACTCTTTCCTGGTCTATTTTTCCCCAAACTGAAAGCGAGATGGCCCAGTATTATTTGCTGATCGTTGGGAGTGTCTACACCTGCACATTTAACATTCACTAGCCAAATTTAAGGCACTTTAAGGGCACGTGTCTACATGTGCACACCCTTAATGCACCTTAAAAAATGGCGATTTACAGCTATTCAAGCCTAAAAGCAGGTATCAAATTTATGCCCGAAAAGCTAAATTGCATGAGTGAACATGAAGACACACTAATGCACATTAACATGGTGCATCTCTATCGACTTCGGATTAACTTTAGCCCTAAGTTGGTCTGCATACCCACATTAATGCACATTAGCATGTGTACATATAGACATGCACCTAAATCACTTTAATGTGCATTAAGCTAATGCGCATTACGTTTAGGCACGTGTTTCAGCACATGTAGACATACGCATTCACAGTGTCCTCTGTCCCAACAAAGCTGTCCTGTATGAAGCACAAGACACTCCAACCCCATGCTCCAAGCAGGACCAGCCCCATCTACATCATCCCAGGCAAGGCTTTGTCTAGCCGGGGCTTAAACACCTCCAAGCATAGACAGTCCACCACCTCTCCGGAAAACCTGTTCCAGTGCTTCGCTGCCCTCCTCATGAGAAAGTTTTTCCTAGTATCCAACCTCAACTTCCCTTGCTGCAGCTTCAGCCCATTGCTCCTTCTGTCATCTGCTCCCACTGAGACCAGCCCAGCTCCGTCCTCTTTGCAGCCCCCCGGCAGGGAGGTGAAGGCTGCTAGTCAATCCCCCTCGGTCTTCTCTTCTGCAGATGAAATCAGCCCATTTCCCTCAGCCCCTCCTCACAAGCCGTCCCCCAGCCCTGCAACCACTTTCGTTGCCCTTCGTTTGACTCTTTCCAATTCATCTACTTCTTTTCTGTAGGGGGATTCTCAAAGCTTATTTGATGACATCAGCAAGGCCATTAACCTGTTATTGTGAACACGTGCTTGTCATCAGCTGAAAACTTAACACACCCCAACAGTGAAGCTACCCCATTTTTTCAAAGCAGCATCTCTGGTGAGGCAGCACAAACCCATGCAGATGTCATTTAGCCGAATTCCTGGCACAGCAATCAGTCTTGCCCACTTGGATACCATAAGGAATAGACGCGACACAGAAGACAACAGAGCTTTACCAGGAATGGACAGACTCTTTCACTTCTGCAGCATTTAGAAGTGATTTTCATGAACCATTGGAAAGCCATTAACGGAAAATTTCATCCCAAAGGATTTGAAGGAAGAATAGTTTAGCTACAAGAGCAATTAGGGATTGCAATTAATGGACTGGGATTTTATAAGTGGAAGCGATCCACTGTGCCTGCATGCTATTTTTTTTTCTCCCAAATTCATCTATCTTTTTAGTCTCTAAGCCAGTGGTCCTCAACCTTATTAGACAAAGTCCCCCTCATTAGATTCAAGACATTCCTCAGAAAATGCCAGCTCTTTACTTTCACTCCCTTCTTGAATATGGAAAAATACTAGAGCAATGCTTCTGTTACAGAAAACACAGAATGACCACGAACACCCAACAGCAATAATACTGAGCACAGCACAGCACCCTTGATCACCCCGATCGAGAATCACCACTTTGAGCTTTTTGAAGACGACACAGCCCCCTCCCCCTGGGCCGCTTCAGTGCGGACAAGACTATGCGTGATACTATAAGCATAATAAAAACACTTAAAAAAATGTGTCTTCACACTCTTCTCCTCATTTTCTGGCTCTGGGCTAGAACGCGACAGCTTGAAACAGCACATAATACTCTTTAGGATGGAAAAGGAAGTTAAAATTAAAGAAACAAATCTTCATCTGCTGTCACGGTTAACTTCATTAACTTCACTGGAGCTCCACCAAGTTATAGCAGGTGACGATCTAGGCCATAATAGCACAATGGAAACTACAGGGAGAATTGAAGGAAACAGGCTGTGAGAGCCAAAATTGGAAGGCAGCGGAGAACATAAACTACGGACCGTTATGAAAAGCATGGGAAATTCCTAATGCTCGTAAGCGAAGATCTCTGCCATGCCTCAACCTTCTGGACAAGGCGGTACGAAAATGCACAGCGAGCCATTTGCATCCAAAAGCCTTCTTTAAAATGAAGCAGTGTTTCAACCTTCGCTCTAGCTTAGTGCTTAAGATGACGGTGGTGGTAAGAAAGCATGGTTTGCATGTACCTACTCTAGTTGGATCCCTTTTCTGTTTGTAAGCGAACGTCATCGGCGCAGCAAGCAATGGAAAGCTACCTCTGTGTATCGGCTCCAGCAAGAACCACGGCCTTTTTATCTTAACTGAGAGGCCGTTACAAAGAAAGGCGCAGAACAAAACGTCTTGCAGCCGCCATCTGATTATATTGCTGACATGCTTCTGAGCAATGCTTAGAAGCTTTTTTGGCTTAATTTCTAATGCTTTATGAGAACTCATTTTTGGTGAAGGGGTGGAGACTGGAGGATCTTTTTCATGCTGGTGCCAGGTGATTTGGATGTGGGGTTTCACTTACATTTGGCCACTGAGCTTCAGCACTAAAAAAATTTTTAAAAATGAGAACTGTTATTCTCTCGGGATCAGTTTTTTCTGGAAACCCAGAAAAAAAACATTACACACTGGCTTTTAATGATGGCTATGACAAACCAGCACACTAAAGATGTCTCTCCCACTTTAAAAGCTGACATTAGCTCGCTCTGAAAGCTTGCCATGCCCAACAGAAAACATGATTATGCAGCCATTAAGCCAGCTTTCCAGGAACACCGTGCGAGTAGCAACAGTGGAGATAGATGGCTACTGTAAAACCGTGGTTACTACAAGTCAATCCGAAGTCATTTTTTTATTTTTTCAGCAATACAAAAACGTTACAAATAATTCTTCCACGTGGAGCTAGGGGAATAAAAACAAGTAAAAGGACAAGTACAAAAAAAATCTTTTAAAAACAGTATTAAAAATAAATATATAGAAATGACTATCCACATCAGGTCATCGATTCTTAAATACATATATAAATACCTCCAAACTACATTGATCTGGAAAGGGGATCACGCCACTGAAACCAATTGCTTATAAAAAGAATATTCTTTTAAAAAAACAGCTATCCACATGCAAAGAAAAATCACCGAGTCTTAAAAAATATAAATAAATCCAAACTAGTTAGACACAGTGACACGACGACCAATGCAAACTACACGCTGCATACTGAAATATTTACTGAGTACTCTATTTTCACCAGCTGATCTGCATATACAAGGTGCTGGGAATTCACCATCTGCAGTACACCTCCTTTAAAAACCGATGCTCGTCGTTCTGATCAGTTCCAAGGCACTTTTCTCCCCAAGACGCGATTGGTGATTTTCTGTGGAGAGAGAGAGA
>JAGPOW010001338.1:2047911-2069886 GCA_030014935.1 Caiman crocodilus | reverse complement strand
ACCCCCTCATCCATGGATTTGGTCACCTGGTCATAGAAGGCGACCAGGTTGGTCTGACAGGACCTGCCCTTAACAAAACCATGCTGGTTTCCCTTCAGCGAGGCTATTTGTGTGAAGGACTCAGGGTGTTTCAAATGGATTTCATTGCTAAGCAACAGAAAGTCCTATATTAGCTTAACATTTTTTAACTCCTATTTTTTTCAGGTGTAAAATACATAGTAGAGTGTTTTTGATTTTATTTTCATCATGTGTTTTGTGGCAGGGCTGTGTGTGAGGGGCTGGAGATGACTTTTAGGGCTCTTGAGATAATTATCTACAATGTGGGACTGGACTCAGTAGCCCAAGAGGCCCCTTCCAGTCCTGTTATTATGACTATCAATCAACACAGAAGCACTTGTGGAAATATATCAATATGGAACCGGGGCCCTTCTATTCATCCTTTTATAATCATTCCACATTTCTAGAGCTCCTTTGTGCCCAACAGATCCTATAGCTCTATACAGAGGTTTCTGAGGGGCAAATGTTCTGCACCTTTCAAAACCGTAATGTGCAAATCGGTGCTGGGTCGTCCTGTTTTACAGCCTTGTGGAATTCAAATGCAACTTGCAGACCTTCTTTAGAAGTTTTTAATTAAGACGACATTTGACTGTGCTGACCAGAGTTATTTGCCCCTAATCAGGCTCTGGCATATTGGCATGCTGAAAGTAAACACTTGCTGAAAACGTCAGAACTGTGCTCACGGGACCATCTAGAGATCTCGTTGTGAACCACTGGTACAAACTGCCTGGCATGAGATATGCAGGCTTTCCCAGTAGCAAACCTACAATATTTGGGACTGACCTTGTGGTAGCTGTGGCCTGTTCCTTTTGGTCTTCTTGTCCATCAGCAGGCTGCTCGTGTGCCCCTTTTGTCTAACTTTGCCTACTGGCATTTGAAGATCGGAAACAAGTCCATCAGGCTCCATGCAAACACCATCGGCACTACTCCAGGGTTCCCGGGGCCTTGGTTGGCCAGATCTCGGCGTGGGGAAAGTCACGCCAACATCTCGCGTGTTTTTCTTAGTTGCGCTATTCACAATCTCCAAGTCTCCTGCAACTCAAAACACAGAACAAGGCACATTAGCCTGGAGTACAAGGATGACGTGCACGGAGCAGACAAACCCTTTCCACATCTTTAAACCAAACTAAGCACATGGCTTGCAAGCATATCGCTGTGCTCTTAACTTTGTCAGAACCCAGAGGTTGAGTAGGATTGAACCAGACCAGAAGAAAGGTGGACGACGTCCAGATGAACACCTTTATCCTGTAAAAGGTGAGGTAGCAATTCACAGTGCAACATCCACCAGATTTTGTTGGCTTTTTGCCGCTTGAATTTTAATCTTAAACAACAATTGAGTGCAGTGGACTAGAGGCTAAGTCTTGAGGCTGTCACTTTTACTCAGCCTTCTGCATTACCATTTCAAACCCTCAGTTCAAATTCATAGTGAGCAAGGTATGTTACTACATGATAATGTAAGTGCCGTTAATTTTCTGGTGTCTGATCACCTAGGGAGCCAAAAACACTAATGTAACTGGAACTAAGTTGCTAACAGTCTCAGCAGAGGTCAAGACTGAATGGGGCAGTAGCACGAACTCCCCTTCCCATGGCTGCTGGAAATACCCCTGGATCCGATTCAATACACAGCAGCAGATCAGCGTGTACTGTACTGCAGCTGAAAATAGTACCAAAAAAAAGCCTTCAGTCCAGCACTTTCTACCAATGCTAAATTTCACATGCACTACATTTGTTAATAGAGCATTTGCAATGGCAAAGTAAAGGTATATTTAAATGTGTATAAGGATAAGGCAGCCATGAAAGAACGTTACAAAAATTTCCCACCTCACGCACCAAGTCTGCTTGCACACCTGCACCAAAATCAGGATAATGAAAAACAAATATTTGGTTTGTCCATCAAAACTACTTACCCATAAGCAGAGTTTGGCAGGGATGATTTAAGAGACTGATTGGAATGAAAACTGTCACTAGAAAAGGAGAAGCCTGGACACCCAAATTAATACCAGTTAACTGTCAAATCACGTCTTAAGCAACAGACAAGAGATGTCCAATGTTACCGAGAGAAACACGAGACATGGTGAGCTCGCAGACCAGTCTGCTGAAGTGAAAATGCTCACAAAAGGTGTTTTGTTACTAGCGTATAGCCAAAAATCTGCTAGAATTTTACACAACTCTCACAAGAAAAAAATAATATATGAAGGACCGAGGAGTCACTTCTTTGGTACCAACGTGGATTTCAATTCTGGGTTCAATAAACTGAGTACTTGTACAGCGGGAGCCAAGAAGGAAAATGCCTAAATCTGATCTCCAAGCAACACCTGATTGTGAAAAGATCCAGGAAGTAGAAAGCATGGGAGGCAAGTGCCTAAAGCCAACAAAAGATGTCTTAGACTCTGAAGCGATTCTCTATGAAGATACTGAAGAAATAAAAGCTGGAAGACGCGAAGTGCGGAGTTGAGTAATTCACCTGCTTGGATGCCCTTGTTCAACATCCGTGCGCGGCGCTTGGTACTGAGAGCAGAGCTGGGCCCCCAGGAACTGCTGGCCGTGGAAACAGAGTCTGATGAAACGCAGTCGGCTACCTAGGGAAGACAAAACACAAGGGGCTGCATTTTAACTTGGCTCATTGTTGGGGGACGGAGCGTCAAGCTGCAAGCGAACAACAGTGACGGCTTCGTCTCTATCTGCCGCACCATGAACCTGTCAAATGATCCCATTAGCCGGTCTGCACGGGCTGACCAGCATAGATAGTTGCTTGATATCCTACACAGGTCGGCTCACTTTGACTTCCTCTCGTTTAGAGGAACAGAGGTATATGTCTGACATCCAGCCCAACTAGCTGGGAGCTTTACTCTTCCAGTGAAAAAATGACAGCGCGAGACAGCTTGGCCACCACCTACTACCCCAATCATCCCAGGAATGCTCCCATATATGACATATTTTATTCAATAAAATTCAGGTTTAAAACAAAGATTTTTAAACCCCACATGCTAGCTGAGCTGTGTGAACACCTTGTTAGCCGGAACAGTGTTTGGCCATGGTTTCTATGGACAGATGCCATCCTAGGCAAGGTACTAGGTTGCTCAAAAGTGGTGTGACACTGAACACTTATGTTCATGGGGCAATATGGCTTGTCTATGCAGGCTCTCCTGCAGATCCCATGATATAAGATTTCAAGAAACACTCATCTGTTCCACTTTTGGGGACAGAAGCCAATGGTTGCTGACAAAGCATTTATCAGTGATGGTATTTAAGGCAGAAGCCTGCTTTGCCTACTCCAGCAGTGCCATTATAAGCATCTCACCAGGGAATGAATGTTCATCCAGGCTTGCTGGTCACAAAATCAGGATGGCCTGAAAGAGAAGTTCTGTGCAACTTCAAAGGGAAAAGATGCTCCGTCCCTCATGAAAGCATAATCCTCTAGAGCAGGAATTTCCATCCGTGGTTTGTGAAACCATCTAAGGGAAGTGGTCTGTAGCTGGTCCACAGATTGAACTTGCTTCTGCCTTTTTGATTAAAAGTTTGAAGATAAGGGTGTGTCATGACCCATAAGAAAAACATTGAGAGTTGAAAGTAGTCTATAGGGGCACCTGTACACACCACAAGGTTCAATCCTCATTCAATTAAATAGGTTTGTAAAATTTAAACTTGTTTATTTTGGAGCATCACATCAGTGTTTGCATGCACTTGGTTTTCAAATGAATTAAGCCCGGTCCCTGGCTGGCACCGCAGAAAAGCAGGACGTTCCAGTGCTGCTCCCCTCCCCAGCCTGGTCCCCCACCCCGTGCCTTGCCACGCAGCTGTGGGAGCACGGAGCCGGCAAATGGCACAAGAAAAAAAAGAGTGGAAGCAATTCAAAGGGGTGAACTACAAAAAAAGTCTGAGCACCATCTGGTGGACAAAGAGGCTCATTACACATCTTTGAGTGCCTGTGTGTTTGCACACAATGAATCCATGGACGCGATGCTCTAATTCGTGGCTAGCCAAATTAAACTATGTCTCAGGAGTTTTACTTTAATGAACCAGAAGGACTTTTAAAGCATCCGAAAAACCCGCTTGGGCAAACAGTCATGATGCGTCAGTGCAAAAAAGGGCAAACAATGTGGCAGGTACAAAGGCACTAGGTGCATAAACTCTGGGAACCACTGCTCTAGGAGGGGGCCTCACATTCCTACCCTCTAAAAAATTATCTGAATACTGTCAGAGGAACAGATTGTACTAGATGCCTGAAATGTAGCACTGTTTAGTTCGGCAGTGTCAACAAGAGAAAACAGAAGCCTTTCAAGAAAGGCGTTAATAAGTCTTCCTACTCTGCAGGGAAAAAAGAAAAAAAAAAAATCAATGTTCCTGACTATGACAAAACCTACCCAGCAAATGGTAATCCACAGAAACAAGACCGAGGGATCTCAGTAGCAGGAACATGGCTAATACAATAAAATAAGGTTAAATCTATCACTGCAAGGGGATTGGAAATGATGACTAATTATTTATGAGTGAGTCATTGTCAATAATTAGCCATTTTCTCCACTTTTCAGGAGACAGCTATCATCACCTTCATGTGACCACTCACACAAGGGCCTCCCTTATATCTGCAATGCATTTACAAGATGCAAGACCTCAGTACCTGACAGGTCACTACAGTCAGACCCAGATATTTCACAGTGCCCCATCCACAAATTAACTGGGATATATGGAGCTGCAGCAAACACCTGCATGGGACTGCTGAGGTGCCCAGCTGTTCGCTGTTGCTTTTGTTTTAAAAGGAGCTGTCTCTGCTCAGTGAAGTCCCTAGCAGTCTCACCTAGCCCTCTGAAATAAGAGCCACAGCAAACAGATGAATCAGCTTTAATTCACCCACCTATTATGCAGGTTGTGAGCTACCTGGATGTTAAATCACCTGGGTCCCATTGTACCTTTATCGCCAACAAGTTATCAGTAGCAAATTCTATAATAAGTTGCCTGTGTGTGTAGTTTTTGGAAATGATGTAGCCTCTAAACTAGCCTCTAAACTCAGACCCATCATATTTGGGGTCAGGAAGGAATTTTACCCCACAGTCAGATTGGATTTGGGGGTTTTTGCCTTCCTCTGTAGTAGGGGGGTGTGAGTCTCTTTCTGGGATCTCTCGAACTTATTTTAATAACCTTGCCAGCCACAGCAGGAGGTTGCTCCAACCTGGTTCAACATGTCGCAGTCCCAAGCACACATGTAAATGCAGTGCCCAGGAGCAATAAACTCCAGTGCAATATGTGCTGGAGTTTACTGTGTCACATTAATTTCATGTGTAGACGTGCCCAGCGGGCCAAGTCCAGAGCAATTAAAATTGGCTGCTGGGGTCTTTTACTTCTGGCAGGTTTGGGGGTTATGTCTTGTTTTGCATCAGGGTTTTGCTAAGAGGTTGGATGATGGATTTGCATGGGATGGTTTGGATGGGGCTAATCCTTCCTCAGGCAGGGGTTGGACTAGATATGACCACCGGCGGTCCCTTCCAGCCCCTCTTCTCTACACCCGCATGTTTCTAAATTATTCTCTATACAGAATCAATAGGACTCCCACCAAGCCTCGAGTGCACTGACAAATAAGGTAATAATGATGAACTAACCCAGTGACACATTACTCGTCCTTTACTTGCACATGCACTAATGCCTCTGTTCCTCAAAACTAAACCACAGTCACAGATACAGTCCTGAATGGCATGCCTTTGTCAGTTTATACAACGAACTTCTCGTCATTGAAATGTACAGTATTCTTTCTGCGACTATGATTAACGTATTTCACAGTCCCTGCTTTTTGATTATGTAAAGAGCAATGATAGTGTTTGAGAAACACAGCATTTATTGACAATGCTTCCCTGGAATTCAGCTTCAAAGAGGTGTCAAGCAGTTGCTACAACAGAATTTGAGTCTCGTTTTTAATAAGGAATCCGGGTTTTTTTTGTTCCTATCACTGTAATTAGTATCTTATTAATGACTCATCACACTAAATATAGGAATAAGCAGAAGCTATTTTTTTTGTTGCCCTGAAACTACTGTACCTTCAGTCACCACATCAACGCAGCACATAATCTCATTTTCCGCATTAAAAGCTTTATTTTGAGACATACTGGAATGCGTCACTTCACATCCTGTAAGATCTGCTAGAGCAATAGTTGGTTTTACAAGACAGACACACACCTGCCTATCAGAGAACAGGATTCAATCCAAATTTAGGTCCTGACGAGACTCTTTATTCCACATACCAAATAGCTATTTTCCTTCCACATGAGCAGAAGTTAAGTATATGCAACTATTCACCACCGACCAGCTGTATCTACTTATTTTCATAAAAAAGATGGCTGTAAGAAGTGATGCTGTCTCACGCTGTGAGTAGTCTATAATAATTTAATTTGCACCATGCCTTATCTAGAATTAAGGGTTTCTATAAATAAAAGTATAGTTATTGCAGGCTCTGCCTCTGAATCTACCTGCTTACTTCTATTACAACAGACAAGACACTGCTGTTGTTGCCTGTATCACTCCCACGTAACTACAGAAGGACAAGCTGAATTTCTATTCAGTCAAAGCATCAGAAATAATATACCTCACACTTGTATTATATAAATGCCAAGTATTATAAAATAGATTTTCACATTTAAGTGCTGCAGAGATTCATTTGCTCCCCTCCACGTTTAAGGCAGATGCATGCTCTCCTTCCCCTCCAGCACTCCCAAGGCCATCTAGATTTAGCACCACCCTTCAAATTAAAACACAAGGTACTTGTCCCTCGACTTCAGCTCATCCGACTGGTGATGTTAATAGGCCAAGAAGGAACAGGAGGCATTTGTAGGGCTGACGAGGAAAAAACTGTTCCAGACCCATCGATCAAATAATCTTAATGTAAAAGGTGATCTAGCATCATATAGCACCAGAAAAGTGCTTTTTTCCAACTATTTGAGTCGGTCTAACAAATGATACCAGATTTACCCAACGAAACATGTCTGTCTAAAACTGCAATTTTAAGATTGTGTAAGGATAAAATCATGTGCCCCCCCCAAAGCATTAGCCTTGAAAAGGCTCCATTTTCTCCCATGTACTTAATAACTTACATGACACATTAACAGTTATTAAAAGCTTCAATTAAAAAAAAAAATCAACTCTATGTCTCAAAATGAAAATGCAGATTAGCATTGATGGCACCATCATTTTCTTCCCTTAAAAATTAAATGAAATACATTAACGTTGAAAAACTATGGGAACCACCAAATTTTAAACAAAACAAACTAGATTGCGATGCTGCCTGCTGTCCTCAAGAAACCCATGCTAACAGCCCCTTTCCAAGAGTTATTTCTCTTTTCTGTTCCTCATGGGGTGCATTCACACAAGACGTTTTCTGTGGAGCAGCCTAATTAGCTCCATAGTACTCTCAGTGTCTACATGTGCAACCCTATTAGGAGGCAGTAGACTAATTAACTCTGCCATAGGTTAGTAGTTGTAAATACAAGTATTATCCTCCGGTGGCATTCTTTAGTGTGCAGCAGCGCATGTATAGGTACGATGAGCTGGGTCAGAGCAGATCCGGGCTGTAGGCTGACCCCAGGGACCCTCTCCCCCTCCCAGCCGGGGCTGCTCCAACTCAGTTCAACATACTGCAGTCCTGGGCGCACATGTAAATGCAGTGCCCAGGAGCAATAAGCTCCAGTGCAATATGCGCTGGAGTTTATTGCGTCGCATTAATTTCACGTGTAGATGTGCCCAGGGGGCCAAGTCCAAAGCAATTAAAGCCAATGGGAAGACTTTCAGTCATTTTGAGTAACTTTGAACTAGACTTCCAAATAAAATTCTCCCAGCAAAAGTCTATCCTTTAACTCATCTAAAGTGTCATCATTAACTACCGCCACCAAATGTTGGCATAAAGAGTTCTGAAATCCCATTCCAGATTTTGTTCCCATTTCGTCTGACCCCAGCGCTCTTTCCTGCCATGGCAGGGGGTCGGACTTGATAGCCTGCGTAGGTCCCTTCTGACTCGACCTACTACGAAACTACAAAATAAATCCTTCATATCAACACAATAATTCTTATTAAATTCCAATCACACCAAGCAAGATCGAAGGCTCCCCGGAGCTGCTCAGGCAGCACAGTCAGTCACGAGACAGAGCTGAAGGCTGCAGCCTTGCTTTCCCAGATTTCCTTGCAGGATTACAGTAATAGATAAGGAATCTCTAATAAATTACTAACGTATCGATAAAAGCCAGACCTTCTGATGCCACAGCAGGAGTAGGCAATGCTTTTGGGCTGAGTGCAAAAAAACCCACAGCCTCGACATGAAAGATGTTGGCGTGCCGGGGCAGATGGCGAGGAGCCTCGAGGGGCCCGATGCTTGTGGCAACGCAGCTCCAGCCCCTTCGCCACTGTGCTCCCCGAGGCACATGCAAAGCTGCCGCCAGCAACGACCCAGGTCAGGGCTCTGGACCCCACTGCAGCTGCTCACAGCTTCATGGTTATCTGTCCCAGAGCCTGGCCTGCTCGCCACCTGCCACGGGCTCTGGGCAGGATCCCGCTGCCCACCACAGAGCCTGTCCAGAGCCCAGGCTGTTCGCAGCAGGCGGCAACCAGCCCAGGCTCTCTGGTGCGCAGAGCCAGGGTCAGCTGTGGCGTGTCAAGCAAAACAGCTTCATGTGCCATGCTCTGGCACATGTGCTAAGGGCTGCCAACCCCTCTGCTACAGCATAAGAAGGAAGAAGTGAATGGAGGTAGGAAAAGATGGGAAAACAATGTTGCAAGAGATTTTGCAGCCCTTGTTTTTTCCGAGAGAAGGGGAAAAGAGATTTTGTTTTAGGGAGACGTATCTGGCGATAGATGCCTGCCCTGTAACAACCCCCTAAGACACGCGTGTGACCATGCTGCAAATAAAGAGCGCCCGCTAAGTTTTCCACTCCATTTATCATGCAGCTTCAATCAACCCGTTAGGAAAGAAAATTAGCGTGCCCCTTTGTTGAGCCGATCACGTACCTGGATCTCCCTTTTTCTATGCAGCTCAGCATAAGTAGCTTTAGGATGCTCCACGCCCTTTCCTTTCCTGCTTCCCTGGCCCCAAATGTCAGAGCGACTTTTCTGCTGGCTGATGGTAAAATACAGATGGGACAGTCTTGGTGACACGCGCACTCTTTCGTGCCCAAAAGCCCTGATCAGCCTGGCAGTGTCAATGGTGGAAGCGGAACTGCTCACCTCAGTCTGAGTAGCCATTTCTGTCTCTGTTTGGGACACCCCGTCCGATTCAGAGGTGGTAGTAATTGCCACCCCGCGGTGGTTGTTAGCAGACTTGGTCTCTGAAGAGGTGTCACTCAAGGTATCCGAGTACTGCTGCTGTTCCAAGATTCGCTTGATGCGACTGATGGTTCTTTCTCCTGCCCTAGAGTTTCGTGATTCTGCCAGCCTTTTTTTATCATAACTGGTCTGTGGCCTATCTTCAGCGTGCAATGCATTATTCCTATGAGCGTCAGACTCACTCCAGTCCTGGAGTCTGATTTTCTTCTGTTCCCTTCCCTTAGTCCTCCCTCCAAAATCGCTTTCCTCCTTTGTAGGCATCAGGGTATGCCAAACGGGATTCTGGAGGACTCTTGCCAGTCGATCAAGACGCTCCACTAAAGACAGTTCATTGCTCCGAACATTAGGGAGTGGGTGCTTCTTTTGGCGCTCTAAGAACTTGGCCCAGAGGTCATCTAAGCTGCCGGTGGAATCGGTACTCTGTTTCAGTGGCCTCACTTGAAAGCCAGTCATTTGGCTGCTTCGTGGTGGATAATCTCTGCCCTTTGTCTGGCCTGTCTGCCTTTTGTCATCTTGGATTATTAGCGCCTTCCGAGAAGCTTCATTGCCTACACATGCGCAGAATTGGGAGTCCTCAATCTTGCTGTAGTCCATCACTGCGGTTAGTGGTGCGAATTCATCTTCCTTGTCCTCTTCACGATAAAGAGGAGGTGGGCACTGGTCCTTTTCTGCAGCCCTCGTTTTCTGGAAGCAGTCTCTGGAAGGAAGTCTGCTGGGTCCGGCCTCAGGATACTCCTCGGAGGACTCGCTGTTTAAGAGGGAGTAATTCTCATGCTGCAGAGGCACTGGATGGTGAAGGTAGAACTGTGCCGACTTGAAGACAGAATGGGTCGTTCTTACAGCCTTCAAAGGATTTTCAGACTCTGGAAAAGAAGGACAACGTGCTTTATTTCTTTTCACAATGGTGGCTTCTTGCTTCCTCATAAACATTTTCAGGTCCATAAAGAAAAATTCAGGCTAAAGGCACCCCCTAAAACCACTTTCCCAAATAGGCTACATAAAGGAGTAACCTCAGACATTACTGAACTGCAGCCTGGATGGTATTTCAACATTAACAATAGCACACAGAGGTCTGCGGATGATTCAGTGAAGGAGAACGCCATGCCCAACAGATTGCAGAAGGAATTTAGATAGGCCAAACTTAATTACCCAGACTGGAATTTGAGCAGGACGTTGAGGTTAATATTCTTGTAAACGGAATCGTGAGATAAATCAGCAAAAATAGCCAGAACCCTTTTTTTTTTTTTTTTTACCTTTCTTACCATATCCAACAGTACAATGCCCCTTAGTGCCAGGCTGGGGCATCGTTTCACTACTAATGTAGAAGGATACCATTTATCGGAGAACCAGTGCCAATTCCTGGATCACAGTGTGCAAGACCTGCAGGTATCGCATATACTGGGGCAGCCAAATCTCACTGTAGTTAGCACGTAGGATTCAATGAGACTATTCACTCCACAATAGTGTAGCTTCAAGGAATTTATGCCAAAACAAATACGTGCAGCACAAGTTTCAAATAGGTGCACAAAGTAGTAATTATAATCTTGCTTGTAATAAGAACAGATTTTATATAGGCATAATATGGTCTAGTGGGACTCAGTGCAGTCATTTTACAAGGTTATCTAATTTGTACTTTTTCTCCGACTGCACATATTCTGCCACTGGGTGACATCAGATATTGGACAAAATGGACCTACGGGCGGACGCAGTAAATGCCAGTTCTGACAGTCTCACTGGCAAAATGCCCGTCATAAATGGCAGGTGGGGAGGCGGGGGAAACGCAGCCTGGCCCTGATCGCTTCTGCCTCCACCTGTCTGTCTGTCTGTCAGCAAGTCTCCAGGCCACGCGTGCGCACTTGTCCTGGAGTGTTATGGACAGACAGACACACGGACAGAAATGCTATGGATTTTATTATCCAGCTGCAGTACATCCAGCAAAAACAGTTTAACTGCATGAACATAAAGCAATACATAGTCAAGACGTAATCACTTTACCTTTCACAATAATGCTTTAGCTATTCCCAGCAGAAAAAGCAAAGGACAAGGAGTCGGACCTAAATGCACATTTCTGTAGAAGATCAAGCTAAGCAGGGATTTTGTTCCTTTGAACTTACTGCAAACTGTCTATCCCCTATGTCAGGGGTGTCAAACACAGCTTGAAGGCCAGATCCAGCCCAAAGAGCCTCTGTCTGCCCCACTGGGATACCATAGGGCCCCCAGAAGTTGGGTGGCATGGATTTGTGGCCCCACTGGGCATGGCCATTGGCAGCAAGTTTGGATCGCTGCTGCTGTCACCCCTGGGCTCACTCCTGCAGCTGGACCCCTCGCTGTCACCACTGCAGTGGCCGCTGTGACAACCTTCATACCGTGAGCTGGATCCAGCCAGGGACCCCAGGTGAGTTGGCCACCCTTGCCTTACACAATTTCTGCAAGCGTAAGAAAGATGCATTTCATGGAGTCATAACCTTAAACTAAATACAGGAAAGTTAATATAAGATAAAGGAGCACTTTCACAAGGAGGCACATGATGAGTAGCTACCAGTAGCCAGTGAGGTTGTCAACACAGGTGAAAGAGGCTCCACAACTGGAAAAGAATTAACTCCAATTAAACTCTCCTTCCCTATCATTTCTCAAATGTTTTCAAGGAGCTATACCCCTCACTCCTTTAAAGAGGGAGGGCATCTCATAGTTAGACCTTAACACTGGGATCCAGGTCTTCTAGGTTTCAGTCCCAGCTCTGCCACTGGCTCAAATGTAAGGATTTTGGGGCAAGTCAATCTCCGAGTCCCTCCCACCTGTACAATGGATAACTGTTGGATAGACTCGAGGCTGTGTACCCAACAATATCTTGCTAAGGCTTCAGCAAAACATTGGCTCAACAAGGCAACAGCTTCTAGCAGATCTCCCTTCCACTTTATGTCCTTGGCTGAACAAGATCTTAGCTTCTAACCAGGTTCTCCCTTTCCCTCTTCCTTCCAGGAAGGTAACTCAGGCCCAGATGGGCTGCCAAAAATATAAGCAGGGAGTTTCAAGGCCCCTGCACATCAGACCTGGAAGATAAGTCAAATGAGAAATCTTCCGGAAAGACAGAGAGGTTTAACCATAAAGAAATAACTGGCACCCATACCAAGACAGCAAAATAGGATACACCTATATGGGTGTTTGTGTGGTCAATGGTTTATGTAATTATTATAAAAATATGATTAGTTTCTACAGTTATTCAAGGCATAACAAAGGTATAAGAGATGTACATGTTCCACCATCATGCTTTGAATGTATAAATCCCCGCACACTTCCCCTCTGCCAGCCAGTTGAGTCAGATGGCTGACAGCGATTAAAGTCTCTCTAGTTACACTCATATAATTTCTTTAAGTTTAATAAGTACTATGTGCAGAAAACTTGGAACAAAGCCTCACCCGGCAAGACTGGGGCCTAGCCAACTCAGCCCCTCGCAACAATAGCACGTATCAAACTCAAGAAAGGCTATACAGCTTAGGTTTTTATTGTGAAAGGCTGAGATCCCTAGATAAAGATGCTACGGCTGCACAAAGCATTATAACCTCATACATCTTACTTTCAAAATCTCTTATCTTTGTCACTTTTTGCATGCCCTTCCGTTTTTAATACAAAGGGATGCAGCACAATCATAAAGAGCATTCCCAAATACGATCTATACATAGTGAAGAAGGAAATCCACTCTCACCTCTTGAATGCACGTTGTTACATATAACTTTTTATAGCAATTATTCTTTATCCTAAATTCTTACATAGGAAGCTGCCAACAATAGATCCAAAATCCCATATTGCGCTGCTCTAATCTGGCACCATTTTTCGGGGGGGGGGGAGGGTAAGTTTTTTTTTTTCTTTCCAAGAAGTCAGAAGAAATAATTTATTCAGTTCATCATTCCTATCCCTGAAGTCTAACAGAGACAGAAGCTAGGAGGTCAGCTACTATTCCTTTCATGAGAAGGATGGCTTTATGTTGTAAGCCCGTGTGTCCTCAACTTTTTTACACTCAAGGCAACCCCTTGATAGATTCAAGGCACCCACCAGAAATTGTCAGCTCCTAATTTTTCCCTTGATTTTTGAATACAGAAAAATAGAGCAATTCTTCTGTTGCAAAAAACTCAGGAAGGCCACAGCAGGGCAGAAGGGATTTGGACTCCTATTTGACATCTTTGGTTTTCTCTAGTGCATCACATTTGCACATTTAACGGTGCCAACATTGTGCGACACTCTGTGGCACCCCTGAAAGGATCTCAAGGCAATCCGCAATGCTGCAGCACTAGAAAATGCAGCCGTAGATCCCAGCTGTGCTTAACAAGTGAGCAAAATGAACATGGCAGGATCTCTAACTGTGTTGTACACACCAATATTAGAAGCTAAAACAGAGCATTTAACACAGCTCTACTCTCCAGGAGCAGAAAAGCTTCAAGGAACAAGCAAAACATTAAGAGGAATCCCCACTGCTGAATCAGTATGTGCTTCAAGGAATTAATTCACCCCCATCATCCTGCACTGTCTGCTCATAAAGGACAACCATAATTGCACTGAAGCAGTCCATAAACATCCATCCTATTAAACAGCCTCATTTAATGAGCTGATGTCATGCTAAAAGGAGAAAATGGGCTCCAAAGGAGTTGTACATGTACCTCTACCTATAAAAAGAGCAGGGAACTTGCAATTCAGGGCCTATTTTGCAGCTTAAGTGTTT
Organism: Caiman crocodilus; assembly: GCA_030014935.1. NCBI lineage: Eukaryota > Metazoa > Chordata > Crocodylia > Alligatoridae > Caiman > Caiman crocodilus. The sequence continues at coordinate 2,055,818 of JAGPOW010001338.1, read as the reverse complement.
CTGGTCTCCCCCTTCATTACTGACCATAATTACATTACCTCTTTGCAATGAGCTCCCTCCCCCCTTGTTTGTGGCAATACGTCTTTCAAAATGCCATGCAGAGAAATACATCTCTCTCCAGTGGAATTAGTAGCCGAATGCAAGAGAAATGGTAGCCACTCCGCGATTTTGAGCTTACAATAAAAATGCTGCAGTGGTAAAGTTGCCCTTCGGCCTCCAAGAATCAATCCTTTGTTTTCAAATCAACCAACCCACAAGAGAAGGCTGAGAGGGGATCTGGTGGCCGTCTATAAACTGGCCAAGGGAGACCAGCAGGCAATGGAAGAGTCCAAGTTCCCCCCCGCACTACTGGGAGTAACAAGGAATAATGGCCATTAGTTGATTGAGAGTAGATTCAGGCTAGATATCAGAAGGCGCTACTTCACTGTCAGGGCAGCTAGGATCTGGAACCAACTTGCAAGGGAAGTGGTGCTGGCTCCTACCCTGGGGGTCTTTAAAAGGAGGCTAGACAGACACCTTGCCAGGGTCGTTTGACCCCAGCACCCTTTCCTGCCCATGGCAAGAGGTTGGACTTGATGATCTGCTCAGGTTCCTTCTGACCCTACCTACTATGAAACCCAAGCAGATGGGCTGAAGGGAGGGGGATGAGAAGTCCTGACACATGGCCATCAACTCCAGTGAAATGTCACCACAGAGGTGACTCGATGCCAGGCTGTGCCACATCGGGTCTCCCTAGATATCAACAAGAGGGCCGTCAAGTCTGCGGAGCATCCGGTCAAGTTCTCATCATCACAAAATTGCTGTCTGCTTCAGCGGTCTCAGGATCCTTTTCCAAGCTTGATGGAGAATCATACTTTATCCTAGTGCAGATGGGCGATCACTCACAAACTAGGACCTTTTATTGAATGACCTCAAAACACTTTATATACTTTAATTTGAGGGCCCCTGCATACGACCAAGTATTCTTAATCCACTGTACCAACCAAGGCATGGACAGGTCCAGGGACTTGAGTATAACCCTGTAACATCAGCAAGTACTAAGACTAAAAACCACAGGTCCCAATGCCTAGTCCTGTGTTCCTACTCCACAATATCCCACAAGAAATACAGAAAAGAAGAAGAAACACGTGCCATCTAATTACCTGTATCAGATTCTTGTGGTGCCATTTTTTCTTTTCCCCAGGCTAGCTTGGGCTCAGGCCTCTTGCTGTAGATACCCTCTTTGTGTTTAATAGCTACGTCTGGAGGACTCTCTTCCCTTGACCCCAGTACATTCACTGGAAATTTTGGAGGGACAGCATCATTCGATCCTACAAAGAAAGCAAGCCATGCAATCACAGGAGCTCCGGTAATGAGGAAGAGGCTAAGAGAAGAAGAAGCAGGAAGACATTACACCTTCCAGAACAGGCCAGACTCAAACTTTAATCATGAAGTAAATCAACGAAAGGCAACTAAGCACACGGAGGAGTCTGATTTACCGTCGGATAAGGAATGATCAGCAGGGCACCCAGCTGATCGCTCATGATCAGAGTTGTCCTAACAAAGCAGCACATAAAAAAACGAATTAGCCACTTATTACTATGCTGCTTTCCTACTAGGTCTTTGATCCCAGCATCACAAGGTACTTCATGATGACGCATGCAAGTTAGGTTATTCAGACGAGCCATTTGGGGACCTGAAAACAGAGCCAAGAAGTCCACGTTCCCTCCTGCTGAGCCCGTATTAAATTGTGGATACTTTTACTGACTGATAGACACAGAAATTTTCTCCACTGAATAGAAAGTGACGTAGAAAATTGGTAGCACACAAAACAGCAATTAGAGGGATTTTCCCCCCCCCGTTTTATTAAAATGTTTACCTATGTGCAAGCTCCAGACAAAAGGTTCAAGACAGCAATACATTTTTATAGCAGGACTCCCTTAGTGTCATAACTCCCTGTGTCATAACAATTGGAAAGCCTAAAAAGGCAACTCACTGGTGTATATTCTTTGTCGGTTCTTCATGGTTACGTTCAGCAGTCATTTGACTCTGTTTCCTCCACGCCTGTGCAGTTAATTTTAAAAGCCTGAGGCGCTTCACGTGACCATGGCATCTGCACTGGTACCAGCCTAGTTTCTGCAAAATCAGCATACTGCATCTGCCTCTCTCTGCCCCATAATATTTCAGAGACATTACAGCATCATATAGCAAACCGAACTGGAAACAGGAAAGACCAACAAATTTGGAAGCTCCAGTTCCACTCCTGCTCCAGTAATTATATAGATGCAAATAACCACGGATGCAATTTTGCATCTACCGGTAGTACCCAGCACACTTAATGTGACTAACATCCTTATTTACCCAACTGTGCCCACACAGCAGGGAGATGGACCATTTTTGCAACGGTAACCGTGTCCACAAGTGCCTGCATGTCAAAGGCAACTCAGCTTGATGCCAACCTAAAAATTGGGTCTATCATGTCTAAGATGCGTGTGTTGCTAGTGACAATATTTCAAGAGAAGCAGGGCACAGCGTTGATAAATCGCGAGTCATTCGCCTCTTTAACCTCGAAAGTAGTAGTTTTAAAAATTTCAAACCAGAAATATAACAGTTTACATTTAAGCAAAGCCTATAATGAAGTCACTTAGTGTGCAAATAACCTCAAAAACTCTAGAGCAGGGTGCTCAACCTTTTTGGCCAGTGGGCTGCATAGCTGGCAGGCAGCCCACCCACAGGCTGGATCTGGCTGGTGGTGCTGATCCAACACATGGCACAGGCATGGCAGGGATCCATCCAGCCATGTGGAGAGAGGCAGGGGGCAGACCCAGGTAGACCCAGCCCCTACCTGGCCCCATGAGCAGGGAAGGAAGCTGGACCCAACCCCAACCCAGTCACATGGGAGTCAGGGCAGGGACACGAGGAGGCTCAACCCAGCCCCGCAGTCATCTTCTTCATCGTGTCTCCATCCAGCCTTCCTATATGGGCTGCTCCCAATATTCTGCACAGGCCGCGGCTTCTGGTGCTGGTGTTGCCAGACCTTGTGGGGTGCGTTGTGGTGCTACAGGGCATCTCTAAAGATGATCCATGGTTTGCCTCTCCTGACAAACACACTGGTTGGTTGCATAGAGGCGCTAGGATGTCATGAGAAAGTTGCATCTGCCAAGACCCACTCTCAATCCCCCCCCAGCAGTGGGGTAAGGGGAGGAAAAGTGGGTGGGGGGAAGAAGGGGTCAATGTGGCCCAGCTCTGATATACAAGGAGGCTTGGGGTTTGGGAATTGGGAAGCAGGGGGACGGTGGCCAAATTTCCCTACCCGTGGGGAGCCCTATGGGCGAGATGTTACAGCTCCGTGGGCTGCATTTGGCCACGGGCTGGAGGTGGAGCAGCTCTGTTCTAGGCCACGCATTTGGTAATTTCGTTTAATGCTTAGCATCACACAACACTTCAGAATGCATCAGTAACGAGACACATCAAAAGGGCATGTGCCAGAGGAAATGTAAAGTAGGGAACTGGATTAGAAGGGAAGAGAGAACTGGTGGGGAAAAACGATATAACCCAAAATGCAATTCCCGAGAGAAAAAAAGAGCTAAAAGAAAAATCTGTTAGGAAATGTGAAACTCTTGAGCAGTGCAGTAGGAATAGATCAAAGTAATAACATCTCTTTTTAACTAAAGAATTCAAAGTCGTATCCTTCAAGTCCAAGGTTTTACATTGTTGTGTTATAAAGCCAAAGTACAAGTAGGATAAATATACAGGACAACTTTCTATTCTTAGTCACGCACTATGGATCTGCGCAGAATAACTACTGAAATCAGTGCTGTTACTCTAAATGCACATGGTTTAAAACAGAACTGAATCGAATGAACAAGAAGATGTTTTGCAAATATATTATGCGTATCTGGCCCAACTAGCTACAACCACTCTAAGCTTGAACCTCAGAAGAGACTTTGGCTCGGCTTTGTAAAAGTTCGGAGAAATGCAAATACCTGAGTGAGAGCTCTCAACAGTGGTCTCTGACCTGACAGGAGATATTTTGGGTGCTTCCTTTGGATGGGGAACGTAGTACATCTCTCGGCTACCAGAAGGCTTATACGGCACCAGTAAAGGCTGATCTGCACGTACAGAAAGCAGCACAGGAAACAGAAATCAAAATGCAATACTGTAACACAACCTTCTGCAATACAAAGGCCAACACAAATCCCAGAAAATGGGCTGCATAGCTGGTGATCAATGAGCAGGTTGACTATTTCCCTGAAGAATATGCTCATTAAAGAATCAGCAGATAAGCACTTACTTGCTGTTTAGAAGGCTGACCTGATTAATAGCTAAATAAGATGGCTTAATTAGCCACAATTTCTCCTAAAGACTAATAAAATCTGTGACTGAGACCACCACTAGGTAAATAAAAAACATTACTTACATGCCAACGTTGCTCACAGTGAAATCATATATCTACGCTATTATAGGCACTTGCCCGATTTAGGTCAATAAATACAATGTGTTGTTATGCTGAAGCTACTGAAGGATTCGGCTTGCTGCAGTTAACAAGTACTGCAAGATTTACTGCTTCCTAAGCGTACAGATAACAAGCCATTATTCATGTAGGACTCCCATTTCAATTGAGCTGAAGGTGGCCGCATAAAGAAAGAATCTTTTTCCTCAGCACCATATGATTTCCTGGGGTTACTTTACATGCATCTCAAGAGAGAGCCAGAGCCTAGGCAAAGAAAATTCAATAGACGCTATGTCTGCAGACACTGCTAATGTATAACGGCCCTCTTTGGTGTGAGGGGTGTAAATTTGCACCTGACTGCATTGGTGTGGGTAACGTACCATGGGAGCTCTATGCTGATTATATATTAGTGCTAGCACATTTGCTCTCAACAGCTGCGTAAAGCCCGTCCCACCAGCTTTTAGGCACCCACATGCACTTCTTTACCACCCTGCTCCAGTCCCTGAAAAGCAACTAAGGCAAAAGATGGTAGGTCCTCCTCCTCACTGCTCTCCTATCTTAAAAGCAAGATGACTGTGTATTACAAAAGTAGATGTATTCATGGCTTTTCTGGATGGGACAGAATCGCACTTGGGCGTTTTAAGTCGTGTAGACCCCAGTGAATGACCAGGTTACTCTGTTCATTGGCCTCAAAAGATCTTTAATATGCATCATTTTAAATTCCAGGATCAAATATCAAAGTCACTCAGTGGTCCTATTCCCACACTTCTTTTAAAAAAAGATTTTTGTTCTCATGCTAAAAAGACAAAAAAACCAAACTCCTGACTTGGCAAAGTTGGGTGGGGGGAAAAAAGGGCCAGAGATTCACAGAAGATGCACTGATTTTCTCACCAGCTGGCCTGTGGGACGAGAAAATCTGGTTGCGAGATGAAGCGGCAAGGCTGGGGATTCTGCGTGCCTTCTGGCGAGAGGATACGAGGGCAGGGTTTTCCTCCTCTTCTGTACTAACATAAATCTCTGCTGAAAATGTGGTCTTTTCAGGGCTTTCTGTTGTGATCTGAGTAATGGCATCAGATGTTGTTTTTCCAGCCTGTGCAGAAACCAGGGTCCTGAAGCTATCCTGCACGTTACGTCCACCTGTATCCAGACCCCTGGTGTGTGCCTCCCTCGAGGAGGGGACTCTCCGGCTGCTTTCCAGGGGCACCCGCTTTGTATCGTGTGCTAGTCCTGCTGCGCCTGGAACAAAGGGCTGCGCAGGAGATGGAGGTGGTGAAGATCCTGGCCTTGGGAAGTATGAAGACCCTTGATCCACTGGAACAAGTTCAGTGGTTGGTAACTTTGAGACAGGTCCTAACAAAGTTTTTGGAGACCTTACAAGTGTTGGTTGAGCATCACTCTTAACTCTGTCGTTAAACCTTGTTTCTGCTTCAGCTCTGAGGTTACCGCGTGGCTCTGAAGTAGCACATTTTGGGGAGAGAGTTATACGGACACAAGACAAAGCCTTTCTAGTTGGAGATGAAGGGGATACTGGCATGGTGGCCAAAATCTGATCTGGGGAGGGACTGTGCATCCCATTACTATGTCCTGTCTCCATAGCTCTCTGATGGAGAGAGAGTATATCAAATGGAAGCTTATCCTCCTTTTCTAACAAATTATGGCCTTTAAGCAAACGAGCTTGTGGGTTATAAACCGGACCGCCTGTTAACTGGGCTTGGCTGGAGGGACTCATCTTTTCTGGCTGATAAAAACTTACAGGAACGGGTTCACTCAATGTATTTGATTCTTGATTAAATTTCTTATCGCAATCAGCCACAGAAAGTCTGGCATTAAGCCTGCCCAGCACAACAGCATCTTGAGCAGAAGTCTGAGCTGCTTCTAAACCAGTTGCCACAAGGCTGAAACATGGGTCAGGATATATGGATTTAGACTCTTGGGCTTGGGCTTTCCCTTGATCAGCTCCAGGTTTGGCAACATCAGTGGCCACATGCTGAAAACTGTCTTGGTCTGCAGTAGGCTTAACATCACTAGCTAGAGTGCAAGTGGCTGTTGGACTTGAAGGACACGACCGAGAAGTTTCTAGCTGTCGCTCTGCAAGTCGCTGCTTTTCAGTGCCAGTAGATCCAACTTGCAAGGGTATTACACCACGAAGAGCATCTTCAGTGAGGCTAGTACCAAGGACAGGAGACGGGGAACGTTTTCTGGATGCAAATGTGATGGAGGTAATCTGTTTAGCAATTTCTGCAGATGGTTTTTCTACAGATCCCTTCTTCTGAGCTGGAAAAGGCACTTCCTCTTCTGTTTGTGTATTAGAGGCATCCACCAATCCCATCAAACGTGCATCCATATCTTTACGCAAGGGGGTAAGCTCAGTACTGATATCAAAGGGATTAGTTGCCAGGGTGTGAAGCTGGTTTGGGATTTGTGCTTGGAAGGTATCCAAAGCTTTAAACTGAATATTACTCGACAGTGAATAATCAGGTGAGTCAGTTGTATATACTGGCATGACCCATCTTCCATACGACTCTGAAGGCTCAAGTTCGAAATCCTGCATCTGGTTGTCAATTTGCATCTGTTCGCTATGTGGAGAGTGGAAATGTTCAGGGGAGTGCTTCTGATTATGGCCGTGACTGCGTATAATATCTGAGCTGTTTCCCCATGAATCCTGAAAAGGCAAAAAACACAGATTCTTGAAAAAATAAAAAAGGTGTATGCATCTATAATCAGGACCAGAGTTTCAAAATTCAGACAAATACTAACATGAGAAATAACAAGTTCTGCTGTCACAGAGGAAAACCCACACCTTGGAGTAAAACTGTCCATAAGACTATAAGCAAGGACTTGCCTCCACATGTGCCAGGCACATAGCTAGTGCCTTTTCAATCCCATAACAGATGAAACCACAGTGGTGAAGTTCATAAAAAGATTTTTTCCAGTTTTATAACATTTAGGTTTTCCCTAGATAGGCAAGGGGAAAGTGGTAAGTGCTTCTTGACTCTCAGGAACTTGCTCACTTCATTCACTATTATCTGGTCTCCCACATGCCCACCCCTCCACGGGTTCGTTTCATCCGCAGCTTGGCATCAACCTAGATGGTAAAGTCTTCAAGACAGTCTTTTTAACTTTTTGTTCATAGGATGATCAGAGTGGAAGGGATCATTTGGGCCACCGAGTCCACCGCCCCTGCACAAACATGGGCTATGCTATATCTAAACCATCCTAACTAGATGCCTTTCCAGCCTGCTCCTGAAAACCTCCAATTCAAAAGTACCCACAACTTCACCGGGGCAAGTTGTCCCGCTCTTCTACTGGTCTGATAGTTAGAAAATTTGCCCTAACCCTGTTTTTCCACAGTTCACATATGTGCGCTGCCTTCTGTAGCAAATCATAGTATCTAGGGTCAGAAGGGGCCTAGAGCAGGCCATCTAGTCTGACCCCCCGCCAATGGCAGGAACGAGTGCCAGGGTCACAGGACCCC
>JAGPOW010001338.1:2035428-2047811 GCA_030014935.1 Caiman crocodilus | reverse complement strand
AGCCATCTTTGCAGTAACCTTTCAAACATTGGGAAGCTGCCATCTTAATCTCCTTTTCTTCATACTCCAATGTTTGCATAGAGCCTAATACAGTAGGACTTGGATCCCCGTTGGGGCCTGGAGACATCAATATTCACAGTTTCTTAATAAGGTCTGGCCATTAGCCACGTCCAACTTGACTAGCTCCTTCTGCTCTTTAGGTCATGAGCTACCAAGGGGCTCCCCATCACATGCCGAGACGTGAACAAAACGGTCCCATCCTCAAGCGCTCATGCCTCGAGAGTGCTACTAAATTAAATTTTGAAGTTCTGTGAAAACAACTGGCTGTTTCCACAGAAGCCCATTAGGCCATACAGCTCAGTCTCTGCCTTTAAAACAGACTTTTCATTTAAACCAGAAAGGACGTTTTTAAGGTTATGAGAACGCTGCTGCTGTCAGACCTTCTGCCACGATATAGCTGTCACTAGAAGAAAGATCTGGGCACATAAAACTCTCCCTGATGTATTAAGTCATTCCACTCCAGAAGACTTCCTGAAGCGCAAGCACGTTTCATAATCAAGTCGCAGGAAAACTCAATTATTGACAAAAATGGAGCAAAAAGATATTCTTTAAGCTGACACATGGGTAAAATTTGTAATTAAAGAGCTTTGAAGTTTTGTACTTCCCGCATTCAACAGCTCTTCCCCCTAACGCTAAGAAATAAGTCTATCCAACAGAGAACAACACAGACACTAGTGTAAGCCACTGACGCGCTGACAAGAAAATTAAAATGCAATCAAAAAAAATGAAGAATTTTTTTTTAAAAGCAACTGTTAGTTTGCAATAACTTTTCAGTCTCCAGATGGGTCTCACCTTTTCCCCCTCCCAATTAAAACATGTGCACCTCCCACCAGATCGCCCTCTTGTTTTAGAAAGCAGTTCAGACCGTTAGACTTTACAATCCAGGGAAACATTTTGTAGATTTCCAGATCCTGATTAGCTACTTACCAGAAAAGACTTTTTTAAAAGAGTCTAGAAAATGCACTCATTTGGCTCAATATGTTCATTGCTATGAAAGCTGATATTGAATTGATCTGCATTAACCGTCATCATCATATTTATTCTGCATTTATAATAGGCCTTTTGTTCCAAAGCACTTCATAAACTTAAAATTAATCCAAAAGTTATGCACAGATCACCTAATTCACTACTGAAAATGGAGGTTTCTCAATGTAATCTGCAAACTGCACAGTCATACGGGTTAGGTAAAGACACGGTGGCCCTTTCCAACTGGCTTTTCTTTAACTGAGACTTATCTCCTCTTTTCCTGGTTTGATTAGTGACTAAGATGCAGGTTATATCTAACATTATATTTACTTATATCTAGCCATGTCCACCCATCTAGCCATCCACAGAGATTTGATTAGGAACTGAAAAAAACTATAATGAACAAGGTATAGCTCATCAATGGTACAAGAAAAAAATGCCGTCCTACTTTCTCTTCCAGGTGACACGGTGCTCTTTCAAATGTCAGCACAATACATGCTGGCACTGCTGTCAGTGCTATAATTCCCACCAATTTGCCTGGCACAAAGATATGCCCTCTACATCGGGGTGGGCAAAATGCAGCCCAGGGCCTAGATGCAGCCCGCGGGGCCTCTAAAAAAATTAGAAAATTAATATTAATCTGCCTGGGCTGCCTGTCATGCAGCCCTCAATGGCTTGCCGCAACTCAGTAAGCGGCCCTCCGCCCAAAATAATCGCCCGGCCCTGCTCTACATGTAAATTCCTCAGGGGGCAGGGAATGCATCTCCTCCAGGTTTTGCTCTCCAATTTCTGAAGCTTGGTTTCTCTGCAAAAGCTTGTGTGTAGAGTTGCAGAGTACAAGCAATGCGTACGACAGATCTAAAGGCTTCATTTGCTGGCTCTGGTTACTCTAGTTGACTGCACGGCAGAAATAATGTATATGCAAGTACGCAGATAAGGGCTGAATAGAAAAGGCTTTCCTTCAAAACTCTCTGGATTAAGAATGGACATTTTAAACATGCTACAGCCACTACAGAACAGGGTTTAAGTGTATGCCTGTTTACAAGGGGCAGCAACCAGACCAAAGAGAGCCCTTTTTGCTGGTTCTTCCCCTTCAGGGATGCTTATGTGCACTGATAGAAAAGAAAAACCCTAGCTTCCTAAGAATGTCTTCGTTAAGGAAGGAGCACCAAAACCTCTACAGTAGCTTACCTGAGAGATGCTAGAGATGGCATGCTTAAAAGAAAATGGAGACAGAGTATACCTGTAGGGAGCAAAATTTATACTGCAAGCAAAGTCATTAAACACCACACTCCCAGATGCATGCAGAAAACTCAACTAGAAGTCTACCATTCCTTCAGTCAATGGGGTCTGCCGATTATGAGAGACAGCACGAGTTTAATCCCATCACAGCACCAATCGCATTCCACACGGCATGCTAGAAAGCAGATCTTTCTTACATCACTGCATCCCATCATCTTTTGATACAAATTAGTATCAGAGGCAGTACCACTGTTATCACATGCTAGAAACAGATAAGACAAGTCATTTTGATCAACAGTGTATTATATCAAATTCATTAGGGCTCATATGAGCTCCATAAAATCTTACACCTCTCTAACTTCTTTAGGGGCAGAATTTCACTGGCAAAGACAAAACTACATCACTTTAAAATGCTTGCATCTGCAGCCCCTTAATTTGAAGGCATTCAAAATTAGTGTTCTTTCAAATGATGCTGGTAAAAGCGAATGTAAAACAAATCTATTGATTTGGACAAAGCTCAAATGAGCTGTTTCAGCCTAAAAAAAAAAAAAAAAAAAAAAAAATCAATGTAACTCATTCCTTTATCATTTGACTGAGATAACTGGGAAAACATAACACCATCTCATCAGTACACGGCCATATGGAGGTATGAATAAGTGCTCTTCCAACAGCCAACATGAAGGAATGAACAAATAAAACCAGTCAGGAGAACTACAAATTGTCTGAGCTAAACCACAAATTCAAGCAGACATTAACACAATTTTCCCCCACATCCAAAATGTCAACAGAAATAAAACACTTTGGGCAAGAAAACCCTCAAATTCTAATAATGCCTACTTTAAAGTCTCACGCTAGAAGCATAAACCAGTGTAACTAAAGGCTATTTAGAAGTCAGTCTAACTATTCCAAGCCCCTAATACAGGTGCACTTAAACCAGTTTAATGTTTCCCTTTCTTAATTATCCTCACTAAAACAAGCTGCAAGGCACAAAGGAAAAGGAGCAGGTTTTGGACTGTGCATACGGATGACAGCTCAAAAATGGCCTGTTTCTCTGTGGGCAACTTCCCTTTCCGCTTTGAGTGATCATCCATAAGCACATTTAACTAATTGTTTCTGCTACGTCGACACTTAGAACCGATACACGTGGGACAGATAAGGATGGGAACGCAGCCTTCCTAAGAGCAGCACCTTTCCCGAAAGCTTCAATGACAGGACAATGCACTATAAGCATGTAGCTAGATCAGCCGTCGCAGTGAAAAATGTACCTGGGGAAGACATCAATGCTGTGGTGGAATGGGCTTTAACAGTAGCCACAGGGTTTACCTTGACAGCTTCTTAATTTCCGTGTGCCCCCAGATCTGCGTGGGGGGGAGGGGGCGGGCTGCAGCTGCGGGCTGGGGTCCGCGCCCTGCTTGGACTGGGTGGCAGCGGTAAATTTTGGGGTGTGATGGGAAGCAAGTAGCGGTGGTGGTAAGGGAGTGGCGGCAGAGAACAGAAGCTGCAGGAAGGGAAGAGTTGGGGGAAGCGTAGGGGGGAGCAGGGAAGCAGGGACTAGGAACTGCAGCTCTGCCTCTGATCCCAAGCTCAGGGTCGGAGATTCAGAGCCACTGGTCACACCCCCACTTGTGCTCAAATCTGAGATGAGGGGGTGGCCCCCCATGTTGAATCGGGTGGGGGAAACTTACTCTACATAGGAATATAGGAATCCTGCACACGGAAGACCTGACATTTCACAAAACGGGCCCATCTGGAAACAAGACAAATCTGCCAATAAGCACCGGGAGCCTGAACCCTTCCTTTTCGGCTCATCAGAGAAGTGCCCATTTGGCTCGCCTGCCCTGGCATCCTGCAGCCCAGACAGGCATGCTGCTGAGAGTGCAATATGCTGCCTAATGCACCCAACCTATAACCTGAGCATTTCCCAGGGGGGGGAAAAATGCCCTGGTGCATTCAGCGATAGGGTAATGACAGATGAGACAACCACTGGGTTTACTTGGGCGTGCAGACCTCAGCTGTAACAGAGGAAGGACTCACAAGAGATAAAGGCACAAACCGATCTGCTCCAAAATCAACTTAATCAATACACAGGAAAGCAGTGGAAATGACTAAACACTGAGCTGCCAAATGCACAAAATAAAAAAGCTGAGAAAAAGAAATGTATTTTTCCGGTCTTTGGTTACAGTACTTGTAAATCATACTGGGAAAACAATGAACTTCAGCATAAACTGGGGTTGTTGGTATTTTTTAAATTAAACCTCAAGTCAGAAAAGCACTTAAATATGTCCCAAGGATGAAATGTAATAGCTTTGCTGATTAGGAGTCTTAAAACTCAGGGGAGGGAAGATCTTAGACTCCCTCTGGTTCTCAATAAGTCTCCCCCCCTCCACTTTTGCATTTTCTTTTCACCTACCACCCATAGATTTTCCACTGGACTGGCTGCAGTATCTCAGAAGCTAAATGTTTCATGAGTTTCATTCCTAAAAACCTAAGAGGCATAACCCATACTGCTCAAACAGAGCTGCAGAGTCATAAAATTGCAGCAGACGGCACAGACAACGATGAAAGGTCTGGGGAAGACTTCACCGTATGAATTCGAAAGAGCAATTTGTCTTGGTTGGTTTTTCCAAGCGTAGAAAGAGAAAAATATTATGCTCTTCCTGTCTGTCTCCTTCAAGTCAGGGCATCTCCAATCTCATTCTGAAACTCTGGCGGTAGTAGAGCTAGCTGGAAACTGTTCAATGACGAATCAGAATTTTCCAATGAAAAACAGTTTCAAGATCGCAAACGCTTACAAGAAAAGCTCTGCTTTGATGAATTACCCACTTTGGTTTTGAGAATGGCAAAATGAAGAGTGATGTTTCACTTCAAAACCTTTTTCTCTTGAAATTATTTAAGCTAATTTCTAACAAATAAACCTTTTAAGAGATCAAAATGGGGGGGAAGGCTTTTGATTGTTTTGAGCCTACATTTCTGTATTCCTAATTTGCAACAGTTTGACATCGGCTTTTTGTCCGGAGCTAAAACAGGACAAAATGTTCCCATTCCCACAAGAAAGAAAAAGCATTTCCTTCCCTGCCCCAGCCAGAATTCTCAAAACCAGTGCAATCAAAGAAAATTAAAAAGCTGGGGGAAAGCTGTATTATAGCATCTAAAGAGTACTGGAAAACAGCTTTAGTCTCACAGGCTCATAGGGAAGTAGGGCTGGAAGGTGTCTCACGTGGTCATCCCTGCCAAGGTAGGACTCTCCCTGCCGAAACCATCCCAGCCACGTGTCCAATCTGCTCTTGAAAATGTCCAGGAGGCACAGAGACGCCCTTCCTTCTCTAGGCAGCTTGTTCCAATGCTCGACCACCCTCGGTCGGAAAGTTCCCCCTCTTCTCCAACCTCAGTTTCCCCGGCTGCAGCCTGAGGCCACTGCTCCCAGCCCTGACCCCCCAGTCGCAGAAAAAAGCCCTTCTCCATCCTCTCTGTAATGCTCCTTCAGGTAGTTGAAGACTGTTGTCAAATCTCCTCTCGGTCTTCTCTTCTTCAAACTAAATAACCCTAATTCTTCCTGCCCTTCCTCATATGGCAAGCTTCTCATTTTTGTTGTTGTTGCTCTACTGCTCTCTCTCTGCAATCTGCCCACCTCTCTCTTGAAGCGCGGGACCCTCAGCGGGACACAGGACTCCAGGTGAGACCTCACCAGTGCTGAATAGAGCAGAAGAATCACTTCCCTTGGTTGGCAAGTGACCTTCCTGTCGTTATAACCAGGGATCTTGGTTTTCCCCGATTAGAAAAGTGACAAATTTACTGATAAAACCCTTGAATCCATGATTTAAATGAAAGGCCCTTCACTCCTCTCCCCCACCCACAGCCCCCTGGCCCTGCTCATGCCCCTCACTCTCCCCCAGCCCTATTGGTGCCCCTCGGCCCCCACTCACCGCCCCCTGCCCTCCCAGATGGGATCCCCACCTGCCAGGGCTACGGGGCCAGGGACCCAGGTCCACTGCCCCTGGCAGGAGGCAGAGACTGATGCAGTGGTGCAGAGCTTGGCTTTCCCCACTGCGTTGTTGTTACAGGGCACGAGATTCCTGGTGATAACAGCCACTGAAGGACAGACGATGACTGGAGGTTGAAATTCAAGTTTATTGCGACTACCTCAAAGGCTGTCCTCAACCCTCCCCCTTCCTATTTCTCACTTTTTTGCCTCTTACCGCATCATCTCTAGGCTCCTCCAGTCTGCTACCTGCCTCTTCCACCCATTAGTAATTTCTCAAAATAAGATCTCCACATTTTCTTCCAGTCCGCTCGTTTTGCTTCCAAATCTCTCTCAGTCTCAGATGCACAGACCTATGAGTAGATGCCCAAATCCCACAGAGTATGGCTAACACTAGCTCAGACGAATGCTGAAAACAGAAATTCAAGGACAGATTGGAGGTGATATAGTCTCTGTCTGGCTTGCTCATAAATTCTAGTCAGGATGCAATATACTGGAATATATGAATCAGAACAGCCTTAAAATTATATACAAACAGTTACCATTCAGTAAATGGCAAGTGATCAAATTTCTCACAGTATTTCCTGTAAATTTCAGACTAAATGGAGAGGTGAAATTTTCATTAAATGTCACCGTGGTAAATCATCGTTGCGAACAAGACACCACCATACAACATACTAAAATGACAAGAATCAGTGGTTACAAACACACAAAACACCATCTGCCCCCTTCCACAACTTCCCTTAAATCAGTTCCTATAGCTCCTCCTTACCTTGGCTAATGCAGATTTCTTGGCACTCAAAAGCAGCTCTGCCTTGATTTCTTCTATTCGCTTCCTGTCCTCCTCATTCAGATCTGGCAAGGAGCCGTGGGGCTGGCTAGCCAGTTTCAGCTTCACCCAGGCTGTGAATAAAGGACATAAAACAATAGAAAGCCCCATTTCTCCTGTTTCGAGTTTGCAATCAGAGGTGTGTCTCACACTTCTGTTCATCCGAGATGGACGGGAACAGACTCAGGTGCAAGACGTACAAGAGGACAGCTGCCAGGAATAGGACACCATTTAAACCGGCTGCTCATTTTTATTGTTTTTAGAACAGGATGCTGTTAAGTCAGGGGTGGGCAAAATGTCTATCCAGCCTGTGGGACCCTTCAAAAAATTTAGAAAGTTAATATTCATCTGCCCTGGGCTGCCTGTCATGCGGCCCTCAACAGCTTGCCAAGTGGCCCTCTGCCCAAAATATTTGCCCGCCCCTGCGTTAACTGATCGTCCACCTGAGTGATTCCCCCGTTACCTAATTCTGACCTCATAATCATCTCTGTAGTTCCTCAATCATGAATCAAGTACCATTCCACCACCACTCTCTTGAAGGTCACCTTTAAACACTTGAACCAAGAGAAAATAGGACTTGTAGAAGTACAGGACTTCAAGAGACCTTCAGGGTCAAGCCCAGTCCCATGATACCACAGGCAGCCACGGTGCCAAGCAGTATTTCATAAAGAAGGTAGGGCAGGGTAGGGTAGAACCTTACACGCCGATTCAGAGGCACGAACCTTCATGGGCAACAGCCTACTCCATCCAAGCACCGGATAAAGTAGGCTGCTGGCCTCCCCAGACCGGCAGCGTGCCACCCTGCGCAACCTTTTGTCCGTCTTCAGACTAACACCTTTATAAACTGATCAAATTCATCTTAAACTCAGTTATACCGTTTGCCCCCACACCTCCTACTGGAAAGCTGTTCCAGGACCTCGGTGCTCTAATGGTTAGCAATCTTGCCATTTCCAGCTCTTCTCCACACCTCTTCCAGTTTGAACCCTTTTTTTAAATGGATAACTAGACTTGACCATGGGATCACGTTGTCTATGGTATTACAGTAATACTTCCCCGTCTTTACTGGAAATACCTCATTTCATCCATCTTACAATGATGGATGGCTCATGATTAACCCATGTATTTAAGTCTTTCTTCTCCTCTGCCATTTCCCAGCAATGAGCTGCCACTTTACAAAAGAAAATGATTAGTCCCTGAGTCCAAACCCTGGTAGTTTGTTCTACCAGCTTTCAACCTCTTGCTTTTACTCCCGTTTTCGAGGTTATTAAGTTTGCCTCTCAACAGCTCCTACTGTTATTTATCATGGAAAAAAATTCTAACAAAATTTCCAGGAATGATGTTCTCACTTATAAAAGAGGACACTTGCCAGCAGGAGTGGACACAGAGCAAAAAAATCCTATTTGTCACTTCCAGCTGGTAAGAAGATTTTCCATTATGATCTGGGAATGTATCAGATCATCAGAGCATGACACAGAGTTTTCTCCTCTTAAATGTCACCCCATTTTTATTATTCCAATCCACAAGCTCATTCAGTTCTTCCTGACCCCTTCTGTTCCAACTAAAAAACTACCTTGGTATATTCTTTGACAGAATGACTGAGGTTTTTTAAACAAAGGAAATGCAACAAATCAGATCTGACAAGACTCTTTGATTCAGGGATACACGTGAAATTAATCATTGAGATGGAAAAGCTGGAGGATAAAGGAAACTGGGAGACTGGTAGAATATAAAAGCACCTAGGAGGGAAATATCAACCACGAGTGATCACTAGGCAAGATCTTCAAGGATCAATCGCGATTAATATTTTTATTACTAAGTTTGGCACAAAAATACAGGTGTGTTTTAATGAAATCTGCTGATGGCACTAAGTTGAGAGCAGCATGATTGGGGGGGCGGGGTGTTGTAGTTGTGATGGTCCAGGACACATGTAGGAAGCAAGGGTTTTTTTGGTAATGTCTTTTATTGGACCAGCTGTATAATTGGAAGAGATGTTAGACAAGGTTTCAGGCACAGAGTGCTCCTCCTCCGGTCACCCTACGTCCAAAAGTTTGTCAAACGTATTTGAATTATACAGCTGGTCCAATAAAAGACATTACCAAAAAACCCCGTGCTTCTCACCTGTTTCCTGGACCATCACAACTACAGCACTCCACGCCTACTATAAAGTGGAAAGGCACTTTCAGTGCAGAGGAAAACAGAAGTTTTACACTGAACCAATGAGACAACTGAAGGAATAGAAATGAGATGCAATTCAACAGCACAAAGTGCAAGATTGTGTATTTGGGGACTAAAAGCAAGAATTTCTGCTGTAACATGAGAGCTCGTTAGCTGGAAAAAATGATGAGACCCAGATGTATTAGTCAACCACAGAATGAGTGGGAAACAGCAAGGTTTCGGGAGTGTTGGTTGCAGCTGCCTTGGTCTCAGGACATGGGCAGACAAGGTTATTTGGGTAAATGTGATATCTGTTATTAGACCAACTGAATATTTCCTCAGACAAGCCTGAGGAAGGGCACCTGTGCCCGAGAGCTTGCAAAAAACAATTTTTCCACCTAGTGAGTTAGTCTAATAAAAGATATCACATTTACCCAAATAACCTTGCTTGCCAAAACATCAAGCTATCTTTTTTAGAGCTGCATCAGATACAATCTTAAGATGCATCAGAGACATTTCCAGTACAAAAGGAGAAATATTAATTGCACTGCACAAGACACTGATGAGACCTCATCTGGAATAGACAAAGTAAACTCTGATCACCCATTTCTATTAAAAAAAAAAGATAAATTAAAAAACTGGAACAGGTGCAGGGAAGGGTCATACCAATGACCAGAGGAATGGAGAGCCTATCCTATGAAAAGAGACTAAAGGAGATTGGCTTGTTTAAATTAGCAAAATGAAGTCTGAAAGGGTGTATGAATGCCTTTATAAATATACTGGAGGTGGCAAGTAAACACCAGAAAGGAAAAGAGCTATTTAAGCAAAAGGACAATATTGGCACAAGAACAACACGGATACAAACTGGCTGTGAATAAATTTAGACAGGAAATGAAAGATTCCTAATCATAAGCATGGGACTTCCACCGAAGTAGTGGGGGAAACCACTTAACCACCTTTAAGTTGGAGCTGGAGCAGTTCACCACCACAATCTGATGACGCATTCATCTGCAAAAGCAAAAGAGCGGACTGGACAATAAAGACGGACAGCTTTGTTGCCTCTATGAAATTCAAAGATACAGGGTTAAGCTTGCACTATTTCGTCTCATCTGAAATAGTTTCTTTCTTACTTCGTGCTTTTTTCTCCTCTTCCTCTACGCTCTTCAGGATTTGTGTTGCGTGTATCGCCGGGGATTCGTATTTCAGAAGGCTTCTGACCCGGGCAGCTAGTGAATCTAAGCTGCTACTGTCATCACTCCCTTGAACGACATCCCCCTCCTTGCTGCCAGCTAAACTAGCTTGAGATGAGCCGTGCTGGCAGTCCCCGAGGACAGTGGCACCGGTCTGGAGCGGCGCTGCAGTAAGAGGATCTTCCAGTTCGAAAACCCTTCTGATGCTTGATTCACTACTTGTAGCGCTCTTCATAACAGCCAGAGGAGCAAGCAGGTTTTTATCTGTGGTTGCACTACTGCAGCCCTCTGGCTCAGACCTTCCAATGGGTTTTGCTACCCTGAAATCTTCACCAGCTGTTCTCTCTGCTGGTCTAGTCTGCAGTTCTGCAGTTTCTTGACTGACAGGTAAATTGCCACCAAGTGCTCTTTCCGATTTTAAACTGTCCTTGCAGGAACGGAGAGTCTTCATTAACGAGTTATCTTCTTGCATGCTCTTTTGGGTCAACGTTTCATCCCGGGACAACAGCCTTTCAAGTGCTGGGCTGTCGTCCCTCACTAATTGGGAATCTTCAACACCATCCTTCTTTTTAATCGACGCCAGTGAAGAGTCAGTGACTTCTCTGGAGGGGGTAAGAGAAGGGACAGGATCAAACTGACACAGAGTCATTTTCTCTGCCTCTGCTAAAAGCTTCTGGATCTCTTTCAACGTGTTGGATTCAATGAAAGGATTGTTTCCTTGGTCCTTGTTTAGCTCATTTTCAGAGACAACTGCATTTGAAGAGAGTAGTTCTCCTTTTACTTCCATTTCACCGATATCCTCAGCCAACGAACTGGTAGACAACTTCTCCAGGCTGCTACTAATATCCCTTGAGTCGCATCTATCGATCAGCTCTTGAACGTGCTTTGAAACAAGCATAGGACCTTCTTCATCCGATTGGAAATCGGAGGCAACAGCTTGCAATTGCTGCCTTGGCTCAACTAATCTGGGGGCAACAGAAGGCTCCAAGCTGCCCTCATCTGGAAGAGGAGTAAGCAGTTGTAGTTGGGGGTAGTAGGCGGCAGTACTGCATTGACTCAATGGTTTGTCTTTCGAAGATCTTGAATACTGAGGTGAGAGTTCGGTAGGTACTGAAGTATCAGGTCCACCATCCGAGCCCATTGCTATTGACATGCTGAGAGTCGAATTGCCCGAGTTAAAGCTGGTCTGTGTGATGTCGACAGCAGACAGCGAGCCTCCTACGAGGGCACTTTGGTTTCAGCCCACTAGACACTGATGTTCAAAGCATAGGTTTGTACGTCCCAAAATGAATACTCTGATCCAGCGTACGCAGCAGCACAGCGAGTACCTCAGTGAACATTCAGCAGATTTGACACACTAAAGATAAATAGAAAGTTATTCATAAAATACATAATCAGTATTAATCATTTGTATAAACAGTATTGTGAATACATTTCCATTTTTTTTTTGTTAAATTATTATGCATATTAGTATTCTTGCAGCCTTTCCAGAGAACAGATTGCTTCCAAAATGGCAATATATCCTTGAAACTCTTGTCGGGAGCAGCTCTAGCTCCAAAAAAACAAAACAAAAAGGTCTAGAGGAAGAAAGCTGATATATGGCCCGTAACCAGCCTGAAGTGAGCAGAGGTAACCAAGTGCCCAAAGGGTTCATGCACCAAAATCCCCTCTTCCCCCATACCTTCAGACAGCTGGACGGGCTTTGGTAGCGTGTCAGTGGACCCCTTCAATGTTCTGAGCTCGGACGGGGAAAATTCAACCTCTCTGATTGGACCTCTGGGTGCAAACGGAGTCAGTATACTTGAAGGTGATTGGTCAATGCCAAGATTACGGAGATAGGTCTAGCAAAAGGGAGAAACAAAGAAAAAAGGAAAGCAGTGAATGGGTCTCCTGGCGTTGTGAGGCACGCATGTTTAGCAAGCTCAGAATTGACCACTTTCCCCAACCACCATGGCAAACGCAC
>JAGPOW010001338.1:1964765-2026976 GCA_030014935.1 Caiman crocodilus | reverse complement strand
AAATGCCAATTATGGTAAGAAGTTGTATAATCCAACAGTGACAAGTACCTGAAATAAATGAATCAAAGTGAAACACATACAAGACAAAAATCGGTATTATTTAAGACAATGTTATGATTCCTTAAAAAGACATCCTGTCAGAGAGATGATGGCATTTCAGAAAATCAGGGTACAAAGACACATGTTAAATCAGTTTATCTGCTCACCCAACATGTCACCCTGCAGCTAAATGTTCTGGTCAAGGAGACAATCGAGTTAACTCAGCTCCCCCTGAAAGGGCTCAGTCCCAAGGAAGGCTACTGCTTTGATTTACAGATCACCATTCGCAATAAAGATCTCATTAACTTCACAATATCGTTTTCTATCTTTCTGCTTTAAGATCTAAATTATAGGAAAAATAAGAAGTCAGATAGTATAAAGTGTAAATACTGGTTGATTCAAAGTCTTCACCCTGACAAAATTCAAATGTTGCACCAATTGCACTAAGAAGGGATCACATTTAAAGGACACGCACACACACGCACACTCTTCTGGAGCAACTTCAAAATGGCAGGTTTCTGGGAGGGAATCTATACAATAAAATGTAGAAATATGAGAGGCATTTAGTTGACTAGTATATAATTACACAATGCAGAGTTTGGCCAGGACTATTGTCAAAGCGCCACAGGATTCGCAATGATCATGGATGACCACCTCGCCTGAAAAGTCATGCTAGCGGCTGGTTAATGCGATCGGGTTGTTTCCATCACTTAAGTCCTCTATAGAGGCTCGTTCATTTTGACATCACGTTCAAAGCTTGGCACCAACCTCAAAGTGCTCAGACCTCTGCTACTTATTCTTCACAGGCCAGCTTCAGGATGCCTATCACCTCCATTTCAACCCTTCTTGATCTGGACCGCCTTACAGCTTCGCACTAAAATTATTTCCAGGATGACGACATGTGGTAGAGCTCCTCTGCTCAACCCCCATTTCAGTCCTCCTGAAAGCCACAGGTGCCAAAGTGATGAGGAAATGGAGATTTCCATATAAACTTCCTGTGGTTTTCCTTCTCTCTCTCCTTAAACTGTGAGCTCCTTGGAGCTGGGAGCAACCTCAGATGTTTTGAAAGCACCTGGAGCGTGAAGAGCGCTTGTACCAAACTAGGTAACGGAGATGACATATTCAGTAGGTGGGAAGAGCTCACTGACGCATGGTGAACTCCTTGGGCAACACTGCCACGCTGACTTTCCTACGAGTGCTACCAAATCATAATGTTACTACGTGGAAACCCCCAATCTAATCAAGCAGGGTTAACCAATTCACTGTCTACCCACTCATACTGAAAGCAGAATGGCTTGATGACTTATATTAGGTCTTGATATCCATCTTTGAGGATGCCAGGTTTTAGAAGTCCTTTGCGTCTTGAACCAATTGCATGGGGGGAAAAAAAGGGGTCTACGCCACCACCGCAGAGCCCCAAGAACATGCAAGCATCAGCCTCTAATTCTGTGGCAACACGACTCTGTTCCATCAGAGTAAGATTTGATTTGCAGATCGCATCTCCTTGGTTTATGGGATATTTCAATGGTCAGTTTGCCTGGCTTAAAAAAAAAAAAAGGCACTTCTAAATAATTTTTCCTTAATTATCATCCCATAAACGAAAAGGCTGATGTTTTGTATTACAAGAATAAAAATGTAAGTATTACGAAATCCACTTGATCTTTACTGCACCCAGGAAGAGCCGTTTACTGAAACAGCCCTTGTTTGATATAGGTGATATCTCCTTTCTCGAGCAATAACAGCTGAGCAGACTGCTGGCACTGCAAAACAATTAAATACACCTGCACAGCTTGATTTTCATAGCTCTTGAGCACCTAAAATTTCGCAGACTTCAAGGGAAGCTGTAGGTGTGCATCATCTGAAAACCTGCAGAAGCCCCTCCTAATCGCATCACGAGAAGCTACCATGGAAAACAAGAACATTATTTTATGGCAGGTAAATGCTAAGCATTTCAGATCACCTACATTTTATCATGCAATGAATCCTGTCAAAGCAAAAGCAACAGTTTAAATTACTGGCTATATAGCTAAGGTTTTAATTCAACATACATCAATAAAACCTTAGATTTGATACGGGTTTTATAGTCACTTTATTACTTCATCGTGCAGCAAAGAGATGATTATACGGACAGAGGTAATTTTGCACTCCCAGAATCACAAAAGCAAAGATGGACCAGAACAGGTCTTTCTCCCCCATCAACTGCTAGAATAACAATTTGACTGCAAGACAATTTCAAAGAATTCATTTCATGTCAGCAGCTGTCTCCACCACATGGCAACCCTAATGTCTCTTGTAAGGAAGCCAAATTTATACTTTAGCATCTGTACGACAGACAGTAATCATGCTACAACAACCTAGAGCGGGGATTCTTTGTTTTTCTCGCATGCCGTACTCGTGCTTGAGGCTACACTTCTTAGTACTCACAACAATAGTTTAAATAAAAAAAATTGCATATTACTACAATTACTTAAAAAAAAACCACACACACTAGCTCACAAGGGAACAGTACCATCTGCATTTCCCTTTGGCTCTAATTATGTTAAGCATTCACAAGGATGAAAATGAATGAGCGATTTGGAGTTGTGGGGGTTTCTGGGTGTTTTTAATTTGGTATGAATTGCTAACTTGTAGATATCCTGGAAGGATATGATTGTGGGTATATTAGTGGCTTTGCAAATCAGGATGAAAAGAACATTTATAACATATGGAGACGCTTGGAAAAAAAGAGATAGGCCAGGAAAAACAACTAAGCACTGAGGCTGGCATCACTGGCAGAGCGCAGATAACAGGAACCATCAAAATAAGAAACAAGAGCAAAGTTGCTTTTTTTGTATTATGAAGTTGGCATGTTTGTGTGTGATGAAGTTTATATTTTTTTTGTATTATGAAGCTCAAACCATGACCAGAGGCACTGCTGTATTAAGGAGGTATGCCAACTGATACCAATGTGCCTTAAATCTCCAATATTAAAAATATCAGAAGTTTAAAATCATATTAAAGCTATACAAGGGAGGCCTTGATTGAATCAATCTTTAAAATGAAAAAAATAGAAATATGATCCTTGGTTTGCATCCAAGGGAGGGTTTGTTTCCTCTGGTTGATATACAACTAAATATCACCTATACATTAAATTTGATATTTCCTTTTGCCAACTAGGAAAGCATTCTATGCTTATACACATTTCTTTAAGCTGTAAAATTGGGTAATATGCTTTATGAAGTTTGAAAAGATGTTTAACTTAATGTGCGCTGCCTCAACCTGTATTTGGAGAGAAAAGGGAATTCAACTGAAAAGGACAAAACTGATAAATAACTGTAAAGGTTAATTAACTAATACTACTTTAAATATGCTTAAGAAGTAAGAGAGAAAGGGTTTCAAAATGAGTTTTGAATATTAAAACAAAAGAAAACTATAGTCAGAAATAGTCAGCTAACTGTTTCTGGTCATCACATTCTTCAAGGCTTTAGAGCCAAAAGATTTCATTCTTTCCTGGTATATTTTTAACTATAGCAGAAAAGGAAGAGAAAAAACAACATTTTCCTGCTTTTTAATGTCTCATTTGGTTCCTGAACCTCGAACAGACTAGTCCAAATAAAGGAAAGGTTCTCTCTGCACCTGCTAGCTACACCAAGGCAAAGAGTAAAGGAAACGCTTTTCTCCACAACAGAAACTAAAAGTTTGGTCAATCTGGAAATACGCTAACATGCAAAATCTTTCTGTTGGAATTTGCTCCAACATAAAGACCAAAAGTTGCATAAATGCAGCACGTGACACTACCAGACCCAAAGGCAGGGGAGGCCTGGATAAGAACAGATGGTTATAGTACCTCTGTCTATGCACTGTTGTGGCCACTGTTAAAATGTTTGGGGTGGGGTTTGCAGCTCCGCTATTCCTAACTCTAGGCTACTGATAAATCAGAGAGAATTCATATAAAAGGCACAAGAATGATCAAAGGATTAACATTTTGACCGTGCTTACAGAGAAAAAAATCCACAAGCTCAATCTGTTGGGTTTATGGGAGAGAGAATGGAGGGGTAACTTGAACACAGCACACAAGTGTCTACACATCTACACCAAAAACTGATAAGAGCAAACTCTTTGGTGTAACAAAATCCAATGCCTGGAAGTTGATGCTGGCAAATTCAAATGAGAAACAAGATTTAACTGAATAGTTAATCTGATGACTGTATTTACTTAAATACCAGATGAGGCAGTCCGTACAGGGGAGGGGAGGGGATCCTCCCGCAGATCTGAGTACCGGGCAGGCCTGGCTGAACCGGAGCCGAGCTGCCATCTGCCCCGGGCTGCAATGGTTCAGCTGATGGTGAAGGAGGCTTGCAGCCAGGGGAAAAGGAGGAGACACTGGGAACAAGGGGAACGTGCAGCCTGCCCCCTCCCTCAATGCCTGCATATTGTCATTATAAATTTAAATGTGAAACAAGCTATGCAAAGGAGAACGCACACTATAGGTTATGTATGAACAAGATGGCCTATTCCATCTTCACCGCATAGGACTATACAGCTTAAGAAAGTTTTGCTGCAACCTTACTGCCATTTTCCAGGGTACGATCTTTAACTATCATGCACCTGTGTTGTAAAACTCGTATCTAGTGCATTATCTGTCAAGTGTCTGAAGCACTATGCATGCTATTCAAGCCAAAAAGTCACAAGGGCTAAGCTTTACAAAGTTTATAGGCTATGCAGAGAGACAGCACAGATCAGATCATGAGAACCAGGGACAGGTTCTACTTTCTTCCATTCTCCCCATCTCGACTTGCTTTCAACACAGACTCACAGACAAGGAGGGCTGGAAGGGACCTCCGGGGGTCACATCTACTGCAACCACCTGCTCAAAGCAGGACCAGCCCCAACTACATCACTCCAACCAGGGCTTTGTCAAGCCAGGCCTTAAAAACCACCAAGGATGGAGACCACCACTCCTCTGGGGAGCCTGTTCCAGTGCTTCACCACCCTCCCAGTGAGAATGTTTGTCCTAATATCCAACCTCAACTTCCCTTCCTGCAGCTTGAGCCCATTGCTCCTTGTCCTGCCATCTGCCCCCACTGAGACCAGCCCAGCTCCATCCTCTTTGCAGCCCCCCGGCAGGGAGGTGAAGGCTGACTGGACTATCTCCCATGTGTCCACATCCTTTCTGTAGTGGGGGCCCACAGCTGGACACCGGACTCCAGATGTGGCCTCCCAGGGCTGAATAGAGGGGAAGAATAACTGCCCTTGACCTACCGGCAATGCTCCTACCCATGCAGCTCTGGAAGCTGTTAGCCTTCTTGGCAACAAGGGCACACTGCTGGCTCATATACATCTTCTTGTCCCCTGTCACCCCCAGGTCCTTTTCTGCCCAGCCACACCCCCCGCCTGCACTGGTGCATGGGATTGCTCCCTTCTAAGCGCAGGACTTTGCACATGTCCTTGTTGAACCTCATGAGATTTCTTTTGGTCCAATCCTCCAACTTCTCAAGGTCTCTCTGAATCCTAGGGCTACCCTCCAGCATATCTACTACTCCCCTCAGCTTGGTGTCATCTGCAGACTTGCTGAGGGTGCACTCTATGCCATCTTCCAGATAGCTAATGAAGATATTGAATAAAACCGGCCCCAGGACCGACCCCTGTGGCACTGCGCCTGCTACCTGCTGACAACTAGACATTGAGCCAAACGTCTACTATCCGATTACTACCTGATGTGCCAAACAATTCAGCCAGTTTTCTATCCACCTTACAGTCCATTTATCCAGCCTGTACTTCCTCAGCTTGCTTGCAAGAATGCTGTGGTATCAAAATCCTTGCTGAAGCCAAGGTTTGTTATGTCCACTGCTTTCCCCACATCCACAGAGCCACTCACCTTGTCAGAGAAGGCAATCGGGTTGGTCGGGCATGACTTGCCCCTGGTGAATCCATGCCGACTGTTCCCAATCACCTTCTTCTCCTCCAAGCGCTTAGAAATGGATTCCTGAAGGATCTGCTCCATGACTTGTCCCAGGGCTAAGGTGAGACTTACTAGTCTGTAGTTCCCCGGATCCTCCTTCTTCCCTTTCTTAAAGATGGGCACTATATTTGCCCTTTTCCAATCATCCCGGACCCCCCACCTCCAGGCACCATAAGTTTTCAAAGATAATGGCCAGCAGCTCTGCAATCACACCAGACAACTCCCTCGGCACCCCTGGATGCCTCCAGCCCCATGGACTCGTACACATCCAGCTTTCCTAAATAGTCCCTAACCTGTTCTTTCACCACTGAGGACTGGTCACCTCCGCCCCAAACTGTGCTGCTCAGTGCAGTAGTCTGGGAGTTGACCTTGCACGTGAAGCCTGAGGTAAAAAAAGGCATTGAGCACTTCAGTCTTTTCTCATCCTCTGTCACGAGGCTGCCTCCCCCATTCAACAAGGGACCCACTTACCCTGATCTTCCTTTTGCAGCTGACCTACTTGTAGAAACCCTTCTTGTCATCCTACACCTCCCTTGCTAGCTGCAACTACAATTTTGCTTTGGCCTTCATGACTTCATCGCTGCATGCTGAAGCAATAATCTTATACTCCTCCCAAGCTGCCTGACCAAGCTTCCACTTCTTATACGACTCCTTTTTGTGTTTAATCTCGCCAGAGAGTCCTCTGCTAAGCCAAGCAGGTCGCTCGCCACATTTGCTATTCTTTCTACACATCAGGATGGTTGTTCCTGCACCTCAGTAAGGTGTCTTAAAAATGCAAACAGCTTTCCCAGACTCCTCTCCCCCTCTTCCCAGGGGATCCAGCCCATCAGCTCCCTGAGCGAGTCAAAGTCTGCTTTTCTGAAGTGCAGGGTCCATACTCGGCTTCTCTCCTTTTTTTTCCTTTTCTCAGGATCCTGACGTCAATCATCTCGTGGCCATTGCTGCCCAACTTGCCATCCAACATGACGGTGGGCAACACTGATTCTTTTGGTGCTAACTGCCAAGACTGAAGAAGTGGGAAGGTTTTGAGGATGCATCAGAGTAGAATAAGCAAATGATTGGTATTCTGTGACAGAACAAAATGCCTGCTTGAAAAAAGGTAGAAAGACAACGATATATGAGAAGAGATGGGAATAGATGTTGTGGAACAGATGGGAATGGAAAAGATAGAAACTTGAAATGAGTGCAAAGGTATGGGCTGGATAGATCCCAACCCATCCTAAACCATGCCACAGTACAAAACAAAGAGTCATCTGTTCTCACTGGCTTTAAAAAGATTGTGAAAGGTTATAAATTCGGCAGGCTCCACGAGTTTTCCACGTGATGGTACAGAGAATGGCATACTGAAGTGCCCCCAGCTCCAGCCCCTCTTCCTCCCTCGCCATGGGGGCCTTGATCTGCCTTTCCCTATTCCCCTTCCCCTCCATAAACTTACCTGCAGGGAGCTGCTCTCCATGCTGCCTGGCTGTATTCCTGTCTACATGCATGCATGCGGTCATGCCCATGCATGCGGCACCCCCTGCATCTCGCGCTCCCAGCAGCCCCAAGCACGACTCCTTGCAAGCTGGAATGCTGCCCACCTGCAAGGGGAGACCCACCATTTCCCAAGGGAACCTGGGCATCTGGTACATTGGTACACATCTAATCCAAAAAATTGTTTCAAATGCACAACTGAAGTCAACTTCCTTCGTCCCTTCCTTTACATCCCACATAGAGGTTCTACACAGGCTCTCTCACCCATCTCTGACATCCCACCCCACCCCACCTCACAACAGCACAGTCTGTCCTTCCGAACTATTGCCCAACTCCCTACAGGAAGGTCCTGAAACTATGAGTTGACTAACCTGTGCTTCCCATTTCACTGCTGCTTTCCAGTCTGATGAGAATGATGGTACTGGCAAGTAACTGAAAAAGTGGACCAAAAGAAATCTCATGAGGTTCAATAAAGGGAAATGCAAAGTCCTGCACTTGGGACAGAACAATTCATAGATTCATAAGTGTAAGGTTAGAAGGGGCCTTTGCAGATCTTCTAATCCAACCCCCTGCTTTGGGCAGGAGAGAAAACTGGGCTCAAATGACCCCAGCCAGGTAACTGTTAAGCCTTCTCTTCAAGACCCCCAAGGTAGGAGCCAGCATTACTTCCCTTGAAAGTTGGTTCCAGATCCTGGCTCCTCTGACTGTGAAGTAGCACCTCCTGATGTCTAAACCTACTCCCCAGCAATTTATGGCCATTATTCCTTGTTACTCCGGGAGGTGCTCGGGAGAACAAGGTCTCTCCCATTCCCGGCTGGTCCCCCCTAGTAAGTTTATAGATGGCCACCAGGTCCCCTTCTCAGCCTTCTCTTGTGAAGGCTGAACAGGTTATTTTAAGCCAGTGAGAACAGATGAATCTTTGTTTTGTACTGTGGCATGGTTTAGGAAGGGTTGGGATCTATCCAGCCCATAACCAGCCCAATCTCGTGCACCAGTGCAGGCTGGGGGCTGGCTGGGGCTGACAGTGGACAATAAGCTGGATATGAGGCAGTAGTGTGCCTTTGTTGCCAAGAAGGCTACTAGCGTCCTGGGCTGCATTGGTAGGCCAGCAGATCAAGGGCAGTGATTCTTCCCTCTATTCAGCACTGAGGAGGCTACATCCGGAGTCCTGTGTCCAGTTTTGGCCCCTCACTACCAAAAGGATGTGGACACATTGGAGAATGTCCAGTGGAGGGCAATGAAAATGGCTGGGGGCTGGAGGACAGCACTGGTGAGGAGAGGCTGAGGGAACTGGGCTAATTTTAGTCTGGAGAAGAGAAGACTGAGGGGGATTGAATAGCAGCCTTCACCTCCCTGCAGGGGAGCTGCAAAGAGGATGGACCTGGGCTGGTCTCAGTGGGGGCAGATGGCAGGACAAGGAGCAATGGGCTCAAGCTGCAGGAAGGGAAGTTGAGGCTGGATATTAGGAAAAACTCTCTCACAAGGAGGGTGGTGAAGCACTGGAACACGCTGCCCAAAGAGGCGGCGGAGTCTCCATCTTTGGAGGTTTTTAAGACTCTGCTACACAAATCCTTGGCTGGGATAATATCTTTGGGAATGATCCTGCTTTGAACACAGGGTATGACTACATGATCTCCTAAGGTCCCTTCCACCCCCATTTTCTATGCGTCCATGATTCCTATGATTCTATGAACGAGACAGGGAGGAAAACTAGGGAAGGGAGCAGAAGAAAACAAACCGTCTCCAAAGAAGAACACCAGTCAAGAATAACTCTAGTTTCAGCTTAGCCCCACATCCCAACAGCTAGAAAACCTTCTCCCTCCCCTTTCTCATTCCAACGTCCTCCATAGCTACCTGGAAACCAGTAAAACCAGCCACTGAAACTGCTCCCAAGGAGCTTCATACATTGTCCTGAACTGCTGTTCCAAGTCTGTAGAACAAAATCCTTGCACAAATACAACCCGACAGTCCCAAAAAGGCTCCATCCTCCCTTCAACATTTTTTCACGTTTTCTAATTTTATGCCATCTGAAATAAAACATTTTTAGTTACTTATTTTCCGTGGGAAGCAGAAAAATCATCACTATCATGTTCTTGATGCTTTCAATGACATAGGGGCTCATTACACTGAGATGTACCCTAGGTTTTGTGGGCAGAAAAGCAGGTGCATGGTACTCAAAGCAGCGAGTGACGTCGGTACCGCACTCTTTGAACATCTCGTGTCAAAACAATAATTCTTCCTGCTGTCACTCTGAAGGTCAAAAACCTTCTCACAGTTGAATTTACTGAACAAGCAAACCTGGGCTTGATACTTCATCTTACAGCCTGCCAACAAACCTGAATGCCATCGGCAAATTGCTGTTCATGGAAGATTAAGGAGTGCAAAACAAAACAGAACCATCTTGGCTTTGTCACTCTGCTCCATAATGTAGCTCCAGTCATTTCAATGAGCATTTCATAGTGGAATTTTAATGACAAGCGTGTGATTCTAGAAAAGAGAAAGACAGACACGCACTATACTAGTCCTATCAGCTCCCTTCTCCCATCAGCGATTTAAGTGTGTATGAGCTACTGCTTAAAGCATACTGTACACACCTACATACTCTGTATACTCCCACTGTTTTATTCACTGATTTTAAAAAGTACTTGGAGATAAGCATCTCATATTTAAAAAAAATAATCAAGCTCTGATCTTTCTTATAGACTATGTCATGGAGGTTAATAGAATGACATTTAAAGTTCTGGTAATTACCAGGCAAGATTCTTTGAGTAGATGTGATATTTTTTTATTAGACCGACCGAAAAACAGTTCTTAGCAAGCTTTTGCATCCAGTCTCCCTTCGTCAGACATAGGCTCTTCTGAGACTCCAAGGAAGTTTTTCTTAATGATGGCACGGTCTCTTAAAAGGAAGAAACTACATCGCCATGAGCATTTAATATTAAACTTCACAATTCCCAGTTTTCATCCAATAAAGAATAATTCTACATTGCAAAGACAACAAATAGAGTGATGAAAGCTAATGGGTCCTTTTCTTCTCTAATTTTTATGGCTTTCCAGCGAAATGCCGCATTGTGCAAAAGGAAATGGGAGTGTTACATTTCCTTGATATATTGAGTTGTAACTTTGGTGGTAGCGAGCCAGGAATAATATTGAACACACTCAGCTTCTGTAAAGCCTGCTTGTAAATATTTAATTAAGCCTCACAACTCTGGGAAGTGGATAAATTGTCTCTTTATTTTACAAAAGGGGACACTGGGGTAAAGAACATCCTGTCTTGCTTTCACAGAGAAACACCCTCAAGGCCATCACCACTGGTCAACAAGTAATTTAGCTGCAGCAGTAACACTTTGCCTATCCTACAAAAGTGCACTGCATCCGCAGACACCCTAAATGAGTCATGCTAACTGCCATGATGTTAATCAGGGTTTGATCCTCAATGAAGATAATGACATTTTAACATCTTGCTGGTTAGTCATAATGCACTACAAGGTGCATTAGTAACATATTTGAGGTAACATTTCATAAAGGTTATTTAAGACTGTTCTCATGACTCAGGTAAAAGAGGCTAATCAAAATAATGGTCCTGCCTTCTATGCAGAAGAGAGGCGATCATGGGTTTAAACGTGCTTTATCAGGAATAGCGTTCAAAATCTAATATTGTCTCAAGTGCTATTTGTCTGCCAAGAGTAGATGCTCTTTGCTTTACATGAACTCCTGGGTATATTAAATCATGGAATATAATCCTGGGTAAACTGATTACTCTAAAGTTAAATGAAACCGGTTGATGCAATGTTAAAGAAAACAGTCCCTGATGCCTGTCCCTGGGGCTACAGTCTATTTAACATCCCATCTTAGTTCATCAAGATCCTGGCCTACATACAACAGGATCAAATGGAGGAGCAGAAGTGATCTCAAAAAATCATCAAATTAAACCATCACCTCTGACACAGGAATAAGTATACCTCCATCATACGTGATAGTTTTTATGCTCTCTTTCTTTAGAGGTTTTTCAGAACAGATTCCACAACAACCCCAGGGTTTGGGTGTCACCACCACAATATTTAGGAAGGCTTTCCTAATATCCAAACTGAGCCAGATGTCCCGCAAACCAGTTTCTTCTTGCGCTTCCTGCCACAGCTCCGCAAAATAGTTGGGACTGATCCTATAATAACAACCTTTTGCATATGGGAAGATTTGTGTCCTCACACTCAGCCTTCTCTTCTTTGGATAAAACTGAGAATGCCTGGAACTATTCGACATTCAGTAGATCACAGAAAATTGTGGATTTTTGTGTTTTTTTCAATAGAGATTTTTTTTCCTCGGAGGACTACAATCCCTGGTTATCAGCTACAATACCCAGTAGCAACTCCGCATTTTGTAATTATACATCTGATTTTCTCTTCCTAAGCGCAGCACTTTGCGTGTGTCTTGACTAAACTTCATCACACTGATTTTAGACCATCTCTCCAATCTGTCATTATCATTTTGAACTCTGAACCCAACATCCAAAGTGCTTGCAAACTCTCCTCCTTGCCTAGCCAGATGTCCTCTGCAAATTTTGTGAGAGTCCTCGCTTCCTGTCATCCAAGCTGTTAAGGACAATATTGAATAGATCTGCCCCAGTGACAGATCCCTACATGATCCCACATGAGATGCCCTCCAAGCATGAAAGGGAACCTTCGATGACTGCTCTGAGTATGATTTTTGAATGAGTTGCACATCCAGTTTACAGTGAGTACATCTACAGCATTTTTCCTTACCTTTCTTATGAGAACATCATGAGAGACAGTGTCAAAAGCTGAACATCACATGGGATAGTGTCAAAAGCCTTAAAGAAATCAAAATAATCTCTCTTCTACTGCTTCCCACCCCCCACCCCTTTATCCACAAGGCTCATTACCTTCCAAGAGAAGGAAATTATATTAGTTTGATCTTAATACTTTTGATAAACTCACACTGCCTGTTTTTAAGAGTCAATTATCATCTCGGTCAGTGATGCTCAACCAGATTGCTGTGGCACCCTGGGGTACCCTGAGATCCTCTCCGGGGTGCTGTAGGGTGCCAGGTAATGTTAGCACTTGATTCACGAGTGTGCAACATGGTTCACGAGATAACCCCAGAGATTTCAACTAGGAAGCCAAAGAGTTAAAAAACCATTCTGCCCAACTGTGGTCTTTCCAAGCTCTTTGCAACAGCAGAGTTGCTCTGTTATTTTTCTCTAGTCAAAAAATGAGTCATGACTAGAAGATGTCATTTTCCAAGGGGTGCCTTGAGCCGAAAAAGGCTGAGAACCACTGGTCTAAGTACTTATGAACCAATGTGCTGCAGAATCTTTCCTGGCGTCAAAGTTAGGCTGGCTGGTCCATAAAAGTCATCACATCCTCTTTATTTTTTCCACTCCTTTGAAGATTAGTACTAGGTTTGCCCTTCTCTAGGCATCTAGGGCCTCCCCTGTCTTCTCAGTTCTCAAAAGACAACCACTTTTAGTTCAGAGATTACTTCAGCTTGTTCCACAAAGCCCTCTATGAGGAAATCATCAGGCCCTGAAAATTTGGACACATCTATATAGTTTTTTTCTTTACACTGCCTGCTCTCCTGATAAATTCAAGTATCCGGTCTTCATTATTTTTTCTTAAAAAGACTGACGCACAGAACGTATCAAAGACTTCAGCCTTCTCAGCATCATCTGCTCTTTGTTCTCCTTTGCTGATTAGTAACCTCTTCAAATTTCCTCTTCTTACCTCCACTATATTTATACAATTGTGGTTTTTTTGCTGCCTTTTATGTCCCTTATTAATTGAAACTCATTTGGCCCATCAGCCTTTCTGATTTTACCCCTACATGCACGCGCTATTCATTTACAAGCTTGCTAGGTTGTATGCCTTTGTTTCTGTTTTTTGTCGGATTCCCTTTTGATTTTCAGGTCATTGAAGAGCTCCTGATGCAGCTATCTTAGTCTCTTAATATGCTTCCTATCTTCCTATGCATCAAGATAATTCATCCTTGTACATTTAAAGTGCAGGCTCCTTTAATAACAGCCAAGTCGCCCGCATTTCTTTATCCTTGAGATCATCTTCCCAAGAGACCCTACCTACCAGTTCCTTCAGTTTGCTGAAGTCTGCTTTTCTGAAGTTCATTATCCTTATTTTCCTGCCCCCACGCACTCCTTTTTCCCTGAATAGTGAACTCTATCATTTAATGATCACTTTTCACCCAAATTACCCTCTACCTTAGAGTCTCAAATCAATTCCTTGCTGTTAGGCAGAACCAACTGTAAGGCAGCCGCTCCCCTTGCAGCGTCCATGTAATTCCTCGGTGTAAACAGCAAGAGGAAGCTGGGTTTGTACTAACAGAGGATTTTTTTTTTTTTTAATTAAGCACTTTTCAGATGTTTGGTTTGTTGCATTTGTCCGTAAAAAGGTCATCCAATTACAGAAGGTTCACCCACTACCCGCCAGCATGCTGCACACACAATCAATTTTTCCATTTGATGTGCTCTTTTACATCCTTCTTAAGCATCAGTGACTTCTGGTCACAAACCTCTTTCGGGGAAAAGTTTCAAGTCATTTCAGTAATTGATCTGAATGCATTCCTTTGTCACAGCAGCCTTCCTGATGGCAAGCCTGCACTGATGATGTTATTAGCAATAGCATACACCTGGATCATCAAGGCAAGCAAAGAAGACTGCTGGCTTCTTACTGCAGAAGAGGATCAAATGCCGTCGAGTTCTGCAATTATGGCAGGAAAAACATGCGCCAGACTCGGTTCAAACCGCCTGAAACGCTAACTGGCCATTATCAATTTGGACTCCACGAGCAATGTTCATTGAATCTGTTCAACATCTCAGCAGTATCAATTGTACATGAAAGACCACTGATGACTAAACGCAAGCTAGCCCATCATCAGAGGCTGCCACAAGAACTCAGAACAACAGATCAAAAACATGGGTGGTGTATTGTTTTCAGGGTCTTTTCCCTTAAAAACCGTGACTGGATTTCGTGCTGGACATGCAAGAGGCTAATAAAATGCTGGCTTGAGAAAAAGCCTAACACAGGCTTTTCCACACAAGTCTAAACTCACCTAAACTCTAAGAGGCACCCCTGCTGGCTATCCCAATCCTGAGCCCCTCCTTAGTAGAGATTATACTAAATTGTGTGATGGTTTTATCAAGTTCCCAAACACTCCTCCCCCCTTCCCGCCCCATGGCAAACGAAAACCTTAAATTCTGAAGTCTGTAGGGGTGAAAAAACTAAATGCAATCTAGAAAATATGAAAGGACTGCAGTGAAGATTAGTTGTAGTGTCCTTTAGAGCCACAGTCATGTATCAGGGTCCATAAACGCCGAATAACAATTCCTCAAGGGGAATCTAACATAACTGCAAGACATTCAGACAAAAGGATTTGTTCAAATCTTGCAGCAATAAGGTATTTCTGGATACAATTATTGAGAAATCATTATTCAAATACCTGAAAATTTAAAATAGGCACATCAAAAGACACTGACCCAGCTGAAGAGCAATAACAGCCTGTATGTTAACACAACACCTTTCAACCAAGGTTTTAAGAGTGTGTTACTAACTGGACAAAATGATAACTCATGTACCCTACATCCATATTTTCCCACCCTCCACAACTGCAGAGAAAAAGACAACTTTATCTCATTCAGGAAACACTTTTTTTAAACCCGCAATTCTATACATCTATCAGATTATGTTTTATGCTTTTAAAAATTAGTATTTAATCTTCAAGCCAGTCATGTCAACATTATTCCCCCTTTACAAGTCAGGACAGTAAGGAAGAGCCATTTAGTAACTTGTCCTAAAATCACAGAACACGGCAGTTGCATTAACTGGATTAGAAGAACTCTGACTATTTACAAGGAGGGGAGTTTTAGTAATGGCTCAAAAGAGAATTGGACAAATAATCCGCATCCATCTGTCTATCTTGCAAGTTATTGCAAAGATGATAACAAAGATCCATGTTGAAACACTTTGAACTTGGATGTGATAAATCAACTTCATGTTAAGTATCGTGACTGGTAAGCAACCATTTAATTTTTTTTATGATTGCTCAATATACCTGGCAGTGGGTTGTGTGTCACATCTTCATACTGCGTCCCAGCCTCTTCTGTCAGCGTCAACGAGCCCTCCTCTAAGGTCGGGAACTCGGTCAGGTTGTTTTCACCTGTGGTCAAGTCCACTCTCATGCCCAATGCTGGCGTGAGATGGCTGGCATCCGCTTCTGCTGGGAGCTGATACCACGGTTCCATTCCCTAAAACAATGGAAACAACAAAAAAGAAGATAACTCTCCATTTTTTTTTTTTTTTTAACTAGTCTATTGATTTTTCACAAGCAGAAGTCAGACGACTTAACCCCAAACAACGCCCAAAACCCCAAGCAATGTCCCCCACAAAAACCGCATTTACTTGAATATATAACACCACCAAATATAAGATGACTCCCCCATGGGTGACTGGTGCCCCCCAAGTCTTGGGGGGGGGGAATACCCAGAGGCTGATCCCTGAGCCAGTGGCGAAACCAGAAGTGCACTTCCAGGTTTTGCGGCTGGCGCTTCTAGGGGGCGCACGGCCAATCTCAGGGGGTGCACATGTACCCCCTACACGTAGCCAATGGACTCCCCAATAATTAGATTCCAGATGTGAAAAAATGTATATTTTATAATTTTCCAGGTATAGAAACTAATTATTGGAGGTCTGCCTCAATTTCTTCTCCCGGGAAAACAAATCTGGGGGACCAAGTAGCCCCCTTGCCCTCTGCCTCCTACCCCCAACTTATTCTCCCTGCAGCCCCTTCTCCCCTCCTTACCGTCAGACCCTGCCCTCCTCGAACATATGGAAGTGAGGGGCAAATCTGAAAACAGTGACCTTCAAATATAACTGTACATAATTTGCCTACATGCAAATTACAACAGGTATCCATTGACTTCTTTCATCCAGAAT
This sequence comes from Caiman crocodilus, assembly GCA_030014935.1. Classification (NCBI taxonomy): domain Eukaryota; kingdom Metazoa; phylum Chordata; order Crocodylia; family Alligatoridae; genus Caiman; species Caiman crocodilus. Next base: position 2,010,563 of record JAGPOW010001338.1, on the reverse strand, counting down.
TGATGCATTTTGCTTTTGAAACAGCTACAAGTTTTAGCACGGGTACTCCACAAAGACCCACTTAAGTAGGACTTCTGTATCTACTTATCTATAGTAGAAACTATGCATGACATTACAGTCCAAAGACAAAAGGCTTGTGATCGTCCGCATAATTCATCGGGTTGGGCCCTAACACAGTCAACAGCATTTCAAGCCACAGTGAGCTCCAGAGCTGATGAAGCTAGGCATGAGCACTTTTATCACAACCTGAACAAGAGGGGACATGATAGAAGACTTCAAATACTTGAACAGCTCCCATAAACAAGAGGGAAAGCACCTGTTCTCTCTTGCTGCAGAAAGGAGGACACGGGCCAATGGCTTGAAGTTGCAGCAAAGTCGGTTTAGATTGAACTTCCGAAAAAACGTCTTCACTGCTAGAGCAGGGAGGCAGTGGAATAGATGCCTCAGGAAGGTGTGGGCTCTCCATCACTAGAGGTTGGACAGTCAGTGGTCAGGGATGATCTAGGTGTACTATGCCTATGTTCTACCATGGGTATTTCCCATGCTTCTGGGCTTTGCTGGTTGCCCCTGTCCCTCTTCTCTCTGCTTTTCTGTTGTGTGTCAGGATGTTTTTAAGGCTTCCTCAGAAGAACTGGGTGCCATCTAGGCCAAGGGGACTCTACTGGGCTGCGCTAGTGCTCCTGCTGGGACCAAAGCCAGAGGTTCCTGGCTAGAGGGTTTTACCCCTCTGCGTAGGGTCAGACTGACTGCCAAATTTGAGGTGAGGAAGGAATTTTAGCCCATGATCAGATTGGTATGGATTATGAGGGTTTTTGCCTTTCTCTATAGCGGGGGGCATGGCCCTTTACCCAGGACCTCTTGAGCATATAATGCCATTTTATAGAAGCAGAACAATGATCATGGTTCCCCTGCTTTACCTGTGGCAGGGTTGAAAACAGTCTTGCGTAGAATTTAGATTATGGTTTGTATGGGGTCGCTTGGATAGGGATGATCCTGCCTCAGCGGGGGTTGGACTAAAAGTGACCTCTGGAGGTCCCTTTGAGCCCTACTTCTCTAGGACTCAGCACTGCTCAGTATGTGTGTGTACTCCAGATACTCCTACCCGCTCCCCACAAAGGATCCATGTGCCAATTAGCCCCTCCACTCACAACTGAAACCAGGTGTTCTTGTCATCAGTCCTGGGATCCTCCAAAATGTACAAACAGTTGAAGAACACGGTAACCTGGTCGGGCTCCACCTCATCATATGTGCCAAGCTGAGAGTGGAGGTGACAGAAGGATGCTGGGTGAACTGTTTGGGGGCCCATTTGATAATGTTTGCTAGACACTTATGTCTGGTGAAGAAACAGGAATGACTGGGGGAAAAAAAGAGCAGCTTAGTTGTGGAAGTGAAGAGGAAATCAAAATGTATTCGATGTAGTGGCTCACCATGACTCAACAAGAGGCAGCGTTGAGGAGGACCGCACACAATGGGCACTAACCTATATCTTTTTCAGACTGGCTGCACTAACCTATCCTAGTATGGGAGTGGACAGTGATAGCTCAGAAGGCAACGAAACAACTGGACCTGGAGCCAGCAACGATGACAGCAGCAGTGACAGCAGAAGCAACAGTGACAGCAACAACGACAGCAAATAAACAGAGTATAAACCCCAAAATTGGGGTTAGGACTAAAAGACACCATGATTGAGCTAGGGAAAGGACTGTGGATGGGTGTGCAGGAGCACATGTGCACTTACTGTAACAGGTTCAGGGGCTTTGAATATGGGTTAAGGTGTGTGAAGAAAAGTTCTTCCTAGATGATGAATGGATAGAGAAAGACAGATACAGAGAGAGCTAGAAATATATATATATTTTTAAAAGTGTGGGCGTATCTAAATTCCAAGACCTCCAGGCTTAGGCCTGCAGGATGCCTGCCAGTGGATATGGGAGTATATGAAGCCCCAGGGTGAGAGCCTGGGATGGAGGATGCTCACCGGCTGTAGTGCCATATACGCTGTTTAGAATGATTAAGTTCTGCCTGCTCAATCAATATGGTTTTTTGAACAACTGAGTTCTGCTCAATCAATGTGATTTGGAAATGATATAGCTGATTTGACCTGAAACACGAAAAAAGTGGGCCCAATATGGGCCACATTTAATAATCATGCTTAGAGTTGGCTGCATTTAATCAACTTCATAGCTGGTTTCCATTACTGCTCACATGCTGCTTTTGGCAGCAATTTAATGATAAACAATGTATTTAATGAGGTTTCCTTGTATGTACATATTAGACAAGGGTCTTTTTCACCCGTGTTGATTGCGGGGGGGATAGGAGGGACCTCATCTTGTATCTGAGTAAATATAGTAGTAATCATCAAAATCCACACTTTCTGGTACTCTCAAAGTTACAGAAGGATATGCCCCTTCACCACTCACCATTGGTCAAATCCCTGGTGGGATGATTGTTTAAAAGAAAGATTGACTTTTTGGGATATCAGATTCTTTGGAGGGCCTCCAAACCCCAGAACCAAGGATTATTTTACCATTCAAGCAGGGTAAAAGGTAGCATCAGAAGTCTGATGAAAAGTCAGAAACTTCATGCAATTTAAAAAAAAAATAACACTACAGTATATAATAAACCGAACGGAAGATCTCATTCACAATACTAGAATGGAGGGTACCGTAAACGGCAGGAGCAGAAGGCCTTCAAAACCTTCCTGTTAGGTCCCCTAGTTAAAAGAATGCAGAGGCAGGGGTCGGCAAGGTTTTTGGATACAGTGCCAAAAAACCCACAAACTCAGTTTGTCAGAGGTTGGGGTGCCAGGGGCGCATGACAGGGGAGCCACGAGGCTCAATCCTTGTTGTGGCAGTACAGCCCTGGCCTCTTCCCCGCTGTCCACCCCAAGGTGCGCATACCAAGCAGGATGCGTTCGCGTGCCACACTGGCACCTGTGCCAAGGGTTGCCTACCCTTGGCATAAAAGGTAAATGCAGAGAGCCGAGGGGAAATATAAAAAAAACAGGTGTAAAGGAAATCTGGAGAAACAAGGAAGAGGAACAAGCTTAAAACTCTGCCTGGATATGCAGAAGGTAGTCTCCAAGGTCCCACCCTGACCTAACTCATTTAGAAGATGTTGGATTTTGTAGGCAACAGCCTAATTTGCTATGAATGGACTTGCAGAGCATAGGGGTGATAAACAGAAAGGAGTCAAGTAATTTAAATACTAAGGAAAGGAAATGGGAGGAAAGGAGGCACAGCTGAGAGTGGAGGAAGTGGGTTGAAGAGACCAAAAGGGAGAAACAGCAGTTAACCCGCTGAAGGACACTGGGGGGTATAAAAGCTAGTCCTGGTACTGGGATCAGAATCTATACTTAACACAGCCCGGTCTGTGGATGATTTTCTGTTGCACAATTTTGCGTTCATCTTGGTTTGCAGAAGTTTTGTTGCTCCAGAACAGCAACTGGAAGGTCAGTGATGAATGTCCAGGGACGTTCAAGTGTTCTCCCACAGGCTTTTGTGCCTTTCTGGAACTGAAGCCATTCTTGCACATGTGGAGGTGAAAGCCTCAGGCTCTATGCCTCGCCTGCGTCTCCGCGTCTCAGTGACATGCACCTCCTACAGACAAAGAGGTACCAAAATACCTCCTACAGACAAGAAGAGCCTGGTACTGTTGCTCTGGAAGGTCTCATGGGATCTGCCTGAACAATGGGTCTATCTCTAGCAAAGCTAGCACGCCAAGCTAATATTCAGCAATTTGTTTAACCACACAGAATATTGTATAAATCACATTCTTCCCAAAATGGATTGAAAGCATGGTTTCAAAGGAATCCAATTAATGCCACAAAACGTTTCCTAGGCAAAAATTCTACCATTTTAAAAATATCAACGGTTGAACAAAGACTGCAAAATGAATAGGGAAAGTATCCCAGCATTTTCCCACCACCATGTAATCCTCCATCATTTATTATCAGTCCACCGATTACACCTCACGCACCCAAGCTGAGCACAGCCTCCACACAAAAGTTTGAAAAGAACAAAAGAGTCAAAACAACAAACCGCTAGGAGATGGTATAAACTTTTAGGTCTTTTTCAAGGGATCAGTTTCCAATATAATCTAATCATCTGTTATCGGAGCCTTGCATATAGCTTTGTATATTTTATGACAAGACATCGTGTAACTGCAGTGTAAATCAGCTGGAGCAGAACCGATAAAAAGCTTTTATGGAGGTGATAAACTGCCTGCATTTCTCACCGAGATGGGCAGCGTGGCTTGATGGGGTGAGAGCAAGTGAAGGAGCGAATGGTCCGAGTGAAGTGGCTGAACACCCTCACCTTCACTTCCAGACTTTAAAAACTTCCTGAGTTTCTCTGAAAATTGAAAAGAGCTATTCTGTGGGAATTACCATATTTTCTGAGCATCAACTAACTAGTTTCCAATGTCAAACACTGTCATAGGACCATCAATGTGAAAGAGCCCTTCTGATCGCTGACCCCAGTCTCATGCTATCACACTTCCAAACTTAGCTATTCACTTAACTGCCTTCCAGCAAACACGACAGAGTCTGGTCCTTTCTTTACTACGTGACGCTACAGGGCATCTGGGGACAGCAGACTCACAAATCAACTCTGACCTGTGAGAGAGCAGGGGCTGCAAATCAGCAAATCCCAAGCAGCAAACTGGGCCCTTCCCATCCAGCATCTAAGCTTAATTTAAGGAATCCCATTTAAATAACCTAAACAAAGGCCTGAAATTGCAGCAAGGGAGGTTTTGGTTAGATATTATGAACAGCTCTCTCACTAGAAGGGTGGTGAAGCACTGGAACAGGCTGTCCAGAGAGGTGGTGCAGTCTCCATCCTTGGAAGACCCGGGTAGACAAAGCCTTGGCTGGGATGATGTAGTTGGGGCTGGTCCTGCTTGGAGCAGGTCCCTTCAACCTCATTTTCTATGATACTAAGTGTAAAAAACCACCACAAAGGAAATCTAATGGACTTCCTAAGTGAGAAATTATCCAGGGATCCTACAATTGCAAAAGACTTGCCTCCGAGACAAACCAAAGTAAACCCCTCAACAATGAGCAAGAGGTACTTTGATGATGTCGAATGCTTTAGTATGACAGGTTAAATGGGCCAACCGGCACCGTTCAGTATGGTACCACCAAGCTGGCGAGTGAAGGGGGATTTGGATCCCCTTCGTATCTGGGGATTTGGCAGGTCCAGTGTTTTTCAAATCGCCCTCAAAATTCATCTCATTCCGAATTCCTCTGCTTAATTATGGGAAATTTTAAAATCCTTTTGTTTCACCTTTAAACATAATACAGCACCTTCTATTTTAAGTATGTGACAATTCTAGCAGTGTAGTAAAAGAATTTCCAGGGGGATTATTGGGGAAGTAATTACACAGATGTATTTTAATTATGGAAAGGGCACAGAACAGCTTTCAGTGCAGAGAATTAAGAGTATTAAAGCCATTTACGATGTACCAAGCAGCACTACTACCATTAACACAAATTCACATAATTTATAACTGCAGAAATATTAATATAAATGAAGAAATAATGCCTCACTATATTGCATTTAATCTAAAACTTGCACACAATCAGTAGAAAAAAAAACAGTCTCCAAATTCAGGGTTATTTCTACCTTTTGAGATGCAAATGATGTGTCCAGAGGCTGTTTTCTCGAGCTAGAATTCGCATGCAAGAAGTACAGCCCCCAACCCTAATTCTCACAGGCATTAAGATGCATTCTTTTATAACTGATTCAACCATTTCCTCAAAGAAATGTAAACTTAGGATGTAATATTTATGGCAGTAAATATTTGGCTCTGAACCCTGCCAGTAAGGCTTCAATGAGCATAGAGTGAGCTGAAGGCAGTTATTCAAAATTGCAATGTAATAAACTTTACTGGACCAAGCAATAAACCTAACAGAGCTTAGGTTAGAACAGGAACTGTTTGTAAGCAGATCTGATTATTGGTGCTAGTCTGACAAGTCTGTTGCTGCAGATCATATCAATGCATAAAGAATTCAGAGGGAGCATCCTGAGTTTCCAGTTGGAAAAAAAAAAACCAAAAAAGAAGTGTAAAGATAAAGACATGCCATTGTGGGTCCTCCTTGTGCTGCCAGGCCATATCACAGCCCATCTCTGAGAACAAAAGACACAGCATCATTCAGTGAGTCTCCACTGACAGCTCCTCTTTGATCGCTGTCAGTCAGTTGGCTCTTTATCCATTTAACATGCGATAACTCGATATCATAGAGCACCAGCTTGTGAGATCAGAACGTCCTGCAGAACAAAGTCAGTGCCTTACAAGCATCAGTCGCATCTGTGCACTTACCTTTATCAAGAACACTTGTCATCTCATCAAAGAGTTAGGTCTTTTTGACTAAACCTGATGTATTCACCAATAATGCCAGGTTGGTTGGCATTACTTATATTTCCAGCCATTCATTTTATCCCTAGCCTTTCATTTTTATTACTTGAACCCTATCTCAGCTTTGCCACTACTTTGCCCAAGGTTTGTGTCAGGCTACAAATTATTCATCATGTGGGCACGTTTACTAAATGTGACACAACCCTCAAGAATCCAAGATCTATAAAACATGGATATCAGGAAACCCTAAGGTCACTGAGCCAACTCTTTTAGAACTCTTGAGCATAAGTTATCTGACCTGATTGCTTAAAAAAAGCTTTTAGCCTGGATCCCACTTCCAGATGACAGCAATTCAGCTTTCCCCTCTGTCCTATGGGACATCTTTGTGGCTACTTTGCCATTTTATGGCATAATAAATTGTTTGACTGTCTGGCATGTTACTGTTAATTATATAATAAATGTAACATTGTGGGGGGGAGCTGTACTTTTGTGCTAGGTAGCTCACACTGCTTTGAAAATGAAGTCTGCTATCTCACATTTAGGGTGGAAACAGGCCATCACCTGATGCCTCACTGGTGCCACCGTAAAATTTTTTATAGTGGCACAAATGCTGAGCAAACAGATGTCCTTTGTTGCACCACATGAAAGAAAAATCATTGGTGTAACAAAAGGTGGTAATAGACTCTGCCACTTTATGGTGGCAAACAGCATTACCTCTGTGGTGTTTTCCCTGCTCAGACAGACCTGCAGGTCTGCTTGAGCAAGGAAAACCCTGCTCTCCCCCACCCAGCCTAACCCCCTGTCAGACCCTGCAGTGGGATTTCCATCTGCATGTCTGCCAGGATGGAGGGGAGCAATCCCTCAGAGAGAGGAATCCTGGCAAACATGGAGAAAGGGACCCTGTTCAGGACCCTCTCTCCAGACATTTAGATGCATACAGGGAAATCTGCAGGGGATTCACCTGCTCCCCAACATGGGGGAGCACATCTGCAAGCCTGGATTTTCCCTACCTTGCAGATGCATCCCAACTGCAGACATCTACCGACATCCCTGGAGCACGATCAGCTGTGCCACAGTACGTCGAAGCACAGCTGATCACTCTTCACTGAAGATATCTGCTGCTAGCCTTAGTGCACATGCAGTGACGAGGCAGGGAGTCAGTGAGTCAGTGGGCATGTCTACACATTCATTAATGCACTGTAGTTACTGCGCATTAAATTTTGGATAACCAAGTACTTAATCAATGCACTGTAACCTGCACTACTGCGCAGTTGCACCAGTGCCCGGGTTTTTAGTGATGCTTACAGCACAATAGCCTATTAGCATAGGTTTTGCCCGGCACGCTACTGGACAGTATTAGGCTACTACACAGTTAGCATCATGTGTAAACGTGCCCAGTGTGTTATAGCTAATACGTGGTAAATTCACAACCTAGCTACTGTGCTGTAACGAACCACATGTAGACAAGCCTGTTGTTCCGAGTCGATATGCCCATACCTCCCCCTTGAAAGCCATTTCTTCCCCAGGTGCATGCATACTGGGCTAGAGCTGCTTGGCCACCTAGAGATCTGTGATGTCACCATCCTACCCAGCTCTCCAGCGTTTCACAGAATTGGCAGGGGAAGACTAAGCAGATGTCTCTGGGTGAGGATCAGAGCAGTGGTATGAATTACAAATAATGTCACTTAATAGTTTCAATTTGTCAATGGAGGCCCTGAATATTATGCAAGTGGTTTGGATACAAATGCTTCTGTAATTCGTATATTATATTACGAAGCATAATCAATAGGAAGTGTACCAGTTTCAGCTATGTTGTATGCCAAGTTTTCTTTCTAAGTCTCAATGCCCACTTTGCGAAAAGATAGTTGGCCATTTCAGTGTTGCACATTTTAAAACCCTCATGGAAGATTCAAGAGTTGTTATTCCGGACTTAAAGGAACCGATAGAAAAAGTATTTCATCTCTTTGTACCAGGAAGCAGAAACGGAATAAGGAGAATTGGAAAGTCCAGTCCAGAATGCTGCTATGATTTTGCTAATATTTTATATGAAATAAACACCCTGTGCTGTTCAAAAAAATAGCCTCCAATCTCTGTCACAGTGCCCAGTAATCCCTGACTTCTGAAACTCCAAAGCCAGTTTTGGGTCTCCACTCTCCAAACGCATGCACTCTGCAGAAGTACGTAATTTTATACAATAAGATTAGCTACAATAGGGCCAGTCTCAGTGTGCAAAAATAAGCAAATGCCCAAGTTCTTGTAGACTGAACTTTAGGGCTTGGGCTTGGGTCCCCAATAAATAACAATTGCATTACATATTTCTGGCTTAAATGCACAGGATTTCAGACAAGGAAACACTCTCTCTCAAGACTACCTGGGGAAACAAAAACCTACTGAAAATGTAGTAGAAATACCTGATTGATGGCAGATCGCTGTCGGATCGCTTCTCCCAAGGAGATCCCACTGGCAATTGAAATCTGAGTCCCGCTGCTGCTCTGACTTAACAGTTCTTCCTTCCAACTTGAGTGTGGTGGGGTGGTAGCAATAGACTAAAATTGTGTTAAAGAGGGAAGTAAAAATTGATTTTCAGGATATATCACTGCACAGACTGGCTTAAGTTGTAATGTATCATGAAATACTAGTAAAAGTCATCAGGCACAGACCCAAATTAAGGACACGAGAGTCAAATTCTGTAACTGGAGGCACCAAGGTGGGGAGGAAATTCACTTGTGGTTTTACATAGGAACACAAAAGGAAATGTCATGTTTGGTGCATTAACTGATCATGTAATGGCAATTATTCCCCCCATGCATATGCTCTCCCAAGGCAAATCACAAGGGGTGATGTGGAATCACCTTTCTTAGCAGCATGAAGCAATGGCCTCTGCCAGAGGCAGAACAGACTCCCACAATCAGCTGCCTGGTCAGGCCTAGCAAATGCTGCGTGAATGTTAATGGCTTTTCCCTGGATTGATACCAACACTGTAAAGTCAAATTAAAAAATGTAAAGAGGATCTATGTAAACACCATAAAGTGATTACAGATACATTTAAATATATCATTTCAGGACCGTCTGACAAATATTTATAGTGTTACTTGAAAAGGAATTGGACTGGTGCCTGCAAGAACAGCTGTCAAACGCTTCTGCCATGTGGCGCCAGAAACAGCTATTCTGTGTTTGGAGTGACCTTTCTTTCCTCCGGTACCCCGAGCAGAAAGGAGGAATCTGTGCATTTTGCTGTGCTCTCAGGGAAGGCTGCAGCCTGCCTCAGACAGGTGAGGCAGCCAGTCCTGACCGCACAAGCATGCGAGTGTAAAATTAGACCTGCCAGGATTCGGTTGAAACAAAATTCCTTCCCAAGATGAAAAAAGCGCTAGGCCAGAAGGGAAGTATGAAACCCATGGTATACGTGGTGCCCAGATGTATGGAATACAGGGTCCTGGGGAGTGGACGAGCTATGTGCCTGCTGGCCAGGATGGTCTAGGTACCAAGTGGTTTGGGTACCAAGATGCCTGCATGTGCTAGTAGAGGGGGAGGCAGCAGCAGCTTGGGATCCAGTTGCAAGCTCTTTCAGCGGGTGGGGATTTGAAGGACAACATCTCTCGGGGGACCCAGGGTCTCTATGGAAATCAGCTAAAGTGTTAGGGGAGAAAAATCTTTCTGCTCTACCAGCCGTGATCACCAATTCCTTTCAGTGCAGATGCTTCCCTGCTCCACTTTATCAATGGTAGGCAATCTTGGGATAGACATGATATCTTTTATTAGACCAACTTTAGTACAGCTTTTATTAAACAAACTAAAGTACAGCTCCCCACCCCCCACCAGATGTTATATTTAGTATATAATCAACAGTAACATGCCAGACAGTCAACCAATTTATTATGCCAAAAGACGTCAAACTAGCCACAAAGACGCTGCGTTGAACAGGGGGGAAAGCTGGATTGCCGTCATCTGAAAGCGGGAGCCAGGTTGGAAGCTTTTTTAAGCGACCAGAACACAGATAACTTATACTCAAGAGCTCTAAAAGAGTTGGCAGAGTGAGCTTTGGGTTTCCTGATACCCAGGTTTAATAACTTCAGTTGGTCTAATAAAAGATATCACATCTACCCAAAGAACCTTGTCCGCCCGTGCCATTAGACCAATGTGGCAACAACCAACAGCCCCATATTATCAATGGCAGGAACCTAAGAGCAAAATAGACATACCCAACCCTTGCATTAGCTGTCTGAGTACAAGCAACAGGTCATGGGACCAAACTCCCCCCCGCCCAGATATGTACAAAGAATATTCTTGATACAGTAAAACATCAGGGAGATTTACATTCCCACAACAAAAAGGGAAGATTGTGAATTGGAGGCAACAAGGCAGAGGACGACCTCAAAACAAGGGGTGCAGCTGAAAAAAGAGACTACATAATCTGACACTGATTTTCAAAGCAATCTATTGTTAACAAACATCAATGAAACAGTTCTCATGACTGCACCGGTTTAGCACTAGTGGCAATAGGGACAGGGACAGTTCATTGCCTTTTTCTTCAGTTTAACATGCCATCTTTCAAGCGTTTTTTCCTTGCTTTTGAAGAGAGAAGTAAACGTACCACTCGCTACTGCACCTGAATGGCAGGGAAGAACAATGAGGCTCTGTTGTGGCATTTGCCCCTATTATTCAGGCTTGCCAGGGGTTTGACTTTTCACTGCAGCCAAGAGAAGGAAGAAAAGAAATATCACTTGATATCATAGCACAAAAGAGCAAATGCTGTAGACTAGAAAAGGATTTAAAATAAAGAAGTTGCAAGCTCTCGATTACCACAGAGCCTTGAAGTGCTAATAACGTGTGACAACAAACTTCAACTTCTTCAATGTTTTATGAAAATATACAAGACCGAATTCACCTACGTGTAATGCCCTGGGTTTGAAAGAGCAAGTGAGCAGAAGGCTGAATATGGCCTGCTCTTGTTGCAAAGAAGGGCAGCGGCATCCTGGGCTGCGCGGGTAGGAGCGTTGCAGCAGATGGAGGGCAGTGATTCTTCCCCTCTATTCAGCACTGGGGAAGCCACATCTGGAGTCCTGTGTCCAGCTGTGGGCCCTCACTACAGAAAGGATGTGGGTACTTTGGAGACAGTCCAGCGGAGGGCAATGAAAACGGTTGGGGGACATGACTGGTGAGGAAAAGGCTGAGAGAACTGGCTGACTGAGTCTGCAGAAGGGAAGACTGAGGGGGATTGAATAGCAGCCGTCACCTCCCTGCAGGGGGGCTGCACAGAGGATGGAGCTGGGCTGGTCTCAGTGGGGGCAGCAGCGTTTCCTCTAAGCTGTGCGGTGTGCATGGCCATGCAGGCGCACCTGGCAGCACAGCATGAGCACGCCGCACTGCTTAGAGGAAACACCTGGGTGACAGATGACAGGATAAGGAGCAATGGGCTCAAGCTGCAGCAAGGGAAGTTGAGGTTGGATACTAGGAAAAACTCTCTCATGAGGAGGGTGGTGAAGCAATGGAAGAGGTCACCCAGAGAAGTGGTGGCATCTCCATCCTTGGAGGTTTTTAATACCTGGCTCTACAAAGCCTTGGCTGGGATGATGTAGTTGGGGCTGGTGCTGCTTGGAGCAGGGGGTTGGACTAGATGTGACCTCCTGAGGGCCCTTCCAGCCCTCCCTGTCTGTGATTCATCAGTAAGATTTATGTTAAATGGGTGGGATGGAGAATGACCCAAAGGAATGAACACTCGCCAGCAAGGTGCCTTAGTCAAGATGTATCAAAGGAGAAAGTTTCTAACTAATGCCGAAGTAGAGTTCCTGTCCCAGCTGCAAAGCTGTACCTTGATGCTGTTCTCATCTTCTCCTTAGTTCCTCTGTCTGCATAATGGGAGAGAAGAGCAACTGCACACAGCCCTGGAGGGAAGTCAGCAACTTCAGCACTTTTAGGGACACAAGGACTCAAAATCCGGTCTCCTGTTTTCACAGGCAACTGCATCACAATCCCATTCAGAAATTTATCAAGCTCCATTTTACAAATAATGGGATTGTCTGGCCCCGTTACCCCAATTCAAACTGCTCCAGAACTTCACACATCTAATTGGGTTTGTTTGTTTTTTTAATTTCCAACCTAAACTCATGGTGAATTCATATCCTTACAGCAACACTGGCCTTTATCAATTCTTTCCCCTCCTGGGTATTTGTCCCGTGCTATATTTACAGAGCAATCAGGTGTCCTTTTCCTAGGTTAAACATGCCAAGATCTTTTGGTCTTCTCATACAAAAAGGACTCTTCCCCCACCCCTAACCACCCTGAAGCTTTTTTCTCCACCTGTTTCTGTTTGAATTAATTTTCCCCTGAAATATGGGTAATTACAATGGTACGCAGTATTCCAGCGAGAAGAAAGAAGGCTTATTATCGCTGATGCTCTCACCCATACTAGCTGATTCAATAAGAAGCTAATATCTCACCACATAAATACTGCTTCTTTCAAGGCTGCAAAAATTTCAGGGAAAAGGTTACCGTATCCAGCGCAGGAGGTCACGCACAGCCATGATAGACCCAGCTCCAGAATATTTTAGCGCCAAAGATAAATGCATGAAATTCAACAGGTAGTTGAGATATTATCACTAAGAATTCAGATGAATTTGCATCTTCATATTAGCTTAACTGATGCTTAAATGAACGAATGGAAATTATGATAAGCAGCAGTAAAACAAAAATCAGCTTTAAAGGATTCTCATATTTAAATTAAACGAACATTTCTTTGCCTACACAAGGTAATAACACTACGTACTTGCTGGAACAGAAACATTTTAACATAGACTTCATTTTATTCAGCTTATGTGGCTGATTCAGGAATTTCTTTTGACGTCACACACAAGTATTTTTCAATGTGTTTGCCAAATTCTTTACATCGATGCTTCAACAGTAAGTGATGGAATAGAGTCTGTTCAATGTTTCAAAGAACATTTTTTTACATTATTCATTAGACTGTTTCATAAATTCCCATAGACAATAGGACCGGAAGGGACCTTGCGAGACCATCGGGTCCAGCCCCCAAATATGCCGCAACCAGTTACCATCCAGAGGCTGGTTAGTGGCCCACGTAACTTAACTGGGATGATCTAGTAGGGGATGGTCTAGTTGGGCCTGGTCCTGCTTGGACTAGACCTCCCAACCCTCATTGTCTGTGATTCTAACTCTGGATCTCGAATCTAATCCAACTAGACAGATGTGCACATCATAAAAACCATCAATTAAACTACCTATGTCCTTAGGCCAACACGGCTAAAACCTACACCCCTGCATCAATTAAACTGCCACTCATGGACATCTTCATCACTAGTGTCAATGGATACACCCAAGGCTGGATAGCAAAACTACCCCCTCACTTCTAGTAATACTTTCCTAGGTCAGTATTGAGAAACTAGTAAAAACAATGTACAAGACCTTGGTCAGATGCACCCGGTGACTATGAACAAATGGAAAAGTTCACTCCCCTGGGCACTTCACTCTTAAGAATAGTAAATATGATTGGGGCGGGGGGTATTTTTTTCTGCAAAATGTGCAATGCCTTAACACAGCCAAACAGCTGCTTTCAAAGAGGGAAGTGCTACCTTCACAACACACCTACACTTCTTTAGTAGCAGTTTAAGAAGGGAAAAAAGAAAGCCCACATCACATACACGCGCACACAGGCACAAACACTTCATATATTAATTTCAGAAAGTTTAGCTCTTGGAGGAACAACCGAGTCAAAACATCATCCTAGTTTGCCTTCCTCGCGTCTTCCAGAAAGTACGATCACTAAAAGAAATGCATCGTGTGACTACTTCGCTACTAAACAGTTGTGCATAAACAACATAGGGATCTCTTCTTTGAAACCAGCTCTTGTTGAAAGTCAGCTTAAAAGCATTGTGTTTGCAAAAGGCTTATGGTATCTTTTAGGAAACTCTCTGCTGTGCTACCTGTTGCATGCACAAGCGGTAATCAGCTTCTGAGAAAAATCATGCTTGTTGCTCAAAACAAGGATAATTAATTAATTAAAATTGACAACTTCCATGCTTCAGGGTTGTTGATGGTAGCTGTGTTGGTCCAAGGAAGGGGCGGGCAATTATTTCAGGCGGAGGGCCACTTACTGAGTTTTGGCAAGCCATCGGGGGTCGCATGACAGGCAGCTGAGGAAGATAAATTTTAATTATCTACAATTTTGGGGGTCCCGCAGGCTGCTAGAATGGCCTGGCAGGCCCATTTTGTTCACCCCTGGTCTAGACAAACAAGGTTCTTTGGGTAGATGCAATATCTTTTATTATACTGACTAAACAGTTGGAAAAACTGTTCTTTGCAAACTTTCAGGACCTTCCCTATGCCCGAAGAAGGGTGTTTGTGCTCAAAACTTGCAAAGAACAATTTTTCCAACTATTTAGTTGGTCTAATAAAAGATATTGCATCGACCCAAAAAACCTCATCTGCCTAATTAAAATTGAAATGCAAAACTCTCGAACTCTTGGTTTAGAGATGATACCTTTGATTAAACCAACTAAGAAGTCGCAAAAAAACAAAAACCCCTTTTTCTGCAAGCTTTCAGCCACACACACCCTTCCTCAGGGAAAAGTAAAGATGGTAAGAAGTCCCCATAGGTAGAAAACAAACTCAACGTTTGCACAGAGGAAGCTGAAGGTGGAAGCCTGTTCCTCTGGGTCCATGAGAGTGTCTGTGTTGAAGTGCTCAGACATGCTTATTATTTTTAAAAACCCACTTTAACATGTTCGGCTGATGGGATGCAATCCATGCCGTAAAAATCACTCTAAAGCAGGGGCTGACAACGGACAGCCCGCAGGCTGGATCCAGCCTGCAAACGTGGGGCTTTACTGGCGCTCAGCTGCAGGGGTTTCCCCCAAGCTGCAGGAGGAAAGAAGCAGCGGCAACAGCCAGGATCTAGCTCCTGCACACCTCTGGCAAGCTGGGTCACTGGCCCAGGAGCTGAAAAGGTTGGCAAATGCTGCTCTAAAGCGTTATTTCGCCATCCTGCAACAAGGGATGCTCTTAGCAAGTGGGGGGACAGGCCAGGAGGTGCTCTAGTGCACAGGAGAAAAGCAGCTGCAAAGCAGGTGAACAGGCCAATTCCAGCCAAGCTGCACGATTGTTCGTTATAACACGTGCGCATACGCACACAGAATTTGGGGGGGGACGGGGGGGGACCCAGACGAGGCCCATTTAATCTGCCATTAGATGGACTCGTCGGATATAAATCTCTGAATAGCAGCATCTGCAATAGTAATAGCTCCTGCTTCCGGCCAAGATGCTCGAAGTAGCAAATGGGCACCGTTGGGTCGAAGGTAGTGCTCGTTCCCTATTCCCCAACGTATCGCCTTCTCCCTGTATCACATCAGTTTGCTTGGGCTTTGCGCAGGGGCCGTGTGCCCGTTGCACCGTCCTCTCCTCCCAAACTCCCTTCGTTCCCATTTTTCATGCTAATCAGTCCTTAGAAGCAGAAGCTCTGTAGGCAACTTGACAGTAGCTTTGAATGAAAATATATTCCAGCGGCTGTTTCATAATTAAATAAGAGCCTTTTATTTAAAATTTATATTTTTTTAAAAGGTTACAGTTTGGTTTCGTAATGTACTTCTTCAGTCCTGGACAAGTTTATTAATCCCTCTGGAAATTAATAGGGTTGAGTAGAGGACACACACTGCCCTAAGGAGGCTAGTCTGGAAAGTATGAAGAGGTACGAACAATCTAGTAAAGACCATTAATGAAGGATTAAATGTGAAAAATACTGATACATGAAGTGTGGCTAATTAGGTGGGCGTCCTAGACTATATTACAAAGGATCAGTAATGAGGGCATATGTTAAATATGCATATAATGAACAGAAAGATGACTGAACAACAAAATGGTGCTCATGACTCAGCCTTTAAATTTACTCTCTTAAACCTCTAGTGAAATTATTTTCCAAGTGAATTTATTATTTAGAAACCTGCCAGTCTGGCTGTCTTAAAGATGGGAACCCTTTTTTGATAAAGCAAGAAAAGGCATTGAAGACTTACCTATATTATTTACCTATAAATGGGATGCATCATTTTCAGATCGAGAAATACGGCTAAAAAACACGCACATAAAACATCACAGGGACTTGCCATATAATAACCACATTACCCGCCTTGCAAAGAAAGCAGTTTTAACATAGATGAGACACTTAGGTCTCCCATATCTTCATTTTTACTGGAATCATTTACTACAAGAAGCAAACTAACACTGATAAGGACGCTGGTCCTGACCTTGAAAAGACTCTTGCTGACATCAGTTATATTTGGAGAAAGCACTGAAGTTGGAAAAATCTTTTGAGGAAAAATGACTACAGAATAGTACAAAAAGAATAAAGAAGGGAAAAATGAACTGCAAGCTGAGCCCTTTTGGAGCAAAAACTGAAAGCCCTAAAAAATAAATTCTCCCCTCAATGCTCAACACTAGCAGGACGCGTTGTATTCACTTCCCAACGAAGGGCTTTGAATGCTGAACAGCCTAATCCAGGGATGATCAGCCCCTGGTTTGTGGAGCCATGTCATCCATCCACGGGGCTCCTCAGGGGTCTGAAAATTTGGGGCTGGAGGAGTGGCAGCGGCGTTAATTGCCATTGCAGCTGGAAAACTTCTGGACCCACGCGGAGCCTCGTGGGTGGACACACGGCCCCGTGCGCTAGATCAGGTGCGCAGAGCAGAGGCAGCGCTGCCCAGATCAGGTCCTGCACGCGGCAGGATGTGGGGTCATGCAGCTAGATCCAGGGGGCCAAAAGGTTGAGCACTGCTGGCCTAATCCAAAAACCACAAAAGAAACAGAGCAAGGCTGAATCGGGCATGGATGCACTATGGAAACCTGTGCCGTTATCGGCCAATACCAGATATAGTATCATTTGCACTGAAACCTAGAAAGTGTTCACGGCATTTCCTCATTGATGTGAAAATGGTGGCGAAACCTCAGTGAATTACACTTGTTTTTTTTATGAGCAGTCTAATCACCATGTCATTATGCCCAATACTGGAAGAGGATAATCTAAGAGCCTTTAGATTAATAAGGCACCTTGATGGGTGAGGGAATCAAGACAACAGCAACTCCTATCCAAGGCTCTCAGCATTTTACACAGCTTCACAGCACCCCGTGAGAGGTAGAGATATTCTTTTTAGCAGCAAGAACCTTAGGTTCAAAGAAGATAAATGACATGCCCAACATCATACTGTGTGAATAAGAGCGAGGGTTAGAAACCAGTTCTCCTAACTCCCAGTCCCCAATCTACTGTGCGGCATCCCATATTTGAAAGGCTAAGGAATGACCCTGCCTCGGAGATACAGTAGAGGGGCATATAAATAAAGGGCAGTCAGCAAAGGGAGATGAAAGAAGCAGAAAACAAAAGTACGCTCAACTTTTCAGAGAGAACAAAGGGACACATCTAAGCCACTCACCTAATGCCTGCAAGATTCATTTGTGGTTTTTATCTAATGACTCTTTAAACTGAAATGCATAAACCATCCTGGGAATGGGAACTACAACTGAGCCCTCCCTTTTCCCAGGGGAAAGCGTTCATCATTACAGAAACGTGCATGGAATAACAGCAATCAGCTAAGATGAAGATGCAAATCTTCGACGCTGCTTTATGGTTCAGAAACATGGACGACAGATGCTAGGCTCATCAAGAAACTGAAAAGCTTCCTTGTCTGCGTAAGATCCTGAAAATAAACTGAGAAGACAGAATACCAAATGCAGAAGTACTGGAGCATGCAGGACTGAGACACCTAGAAACCACTATCAAGAAGAGGAGATTGCAATGGACCGGTCAGGTCAGGGGAATGAGAGAAGACCATATTCCCCCAGAGTATTTTGTACCTAGGAGATTCAAGATGACTCTAGAAAGCAGAGTCACCCTCTACATCGGCACCAGGATGCATGCAAAAATGATCTCAACATCAACGCAGAAGAAGATCTCAAGTCATTCAACATCAATGGTGGGAAGAGCGTGCAGAATCCCATCCGATATGGAGGGAACATCTGGCATTGGAGTCAGCTCAACAAGAAGTGGTTTTGGACCAGAGGATGGAAGCAAAGCGAGAAAGAAGCAAGCAGCGTGCTGTAAACTTGGACTCCAAATCCGACAACACATGGATCTGTCAAACTGGTAACAAGCTGTCTCACTTTCAAATTGGGCTCGTCAGCCGCGAGCGGATTCAGCAGGCATCTGACTAGACCTCCTACGTGGACACCAGGATCCCAAGGATTCACCGTTGTCTATTCCTGCCTTCATCACTGGGCTAGAGTCGGGCCCCTCTTGCTTGTTCTGTTCTCTGGTCCCAGGACTTACTTTCCTGACAAAGGAGTAGGCCAGCTACAACAGGAGAAGTGGAAGGCATATCAACTCACCCAAGGCTATCCAGTCCAATGGTTAGGGCACTTAAGATGTGGAAAAGGTGGGTTTAACTCCGCTCGGACTGAAGTGGGCCTAGAACCAAGCCTTGCACTTTCTAGACAACCATTACATCATGCAAAAGTGGTTCCCACCCACCACAAGTGTGCACTGCATGCAACACTGTACTGAACCAAGGCTGTTGTTCCCAGATCAGCACCCTCCTAGGAGTCCAGAGATCAAGCCCATCCAGGAACTCAAGCGGAGGTGCTCAAACTAGATCACTTCCATTTTATGCTCAGAAACAGAAGCCTCATGGTTGCATCCTACATACCTTCACAGGCCAAAAAGAAGGGCCTCAAGTTGCAGCAAGGGAAGTTTAGGTTAGATATTAGGAAGAATCATCTCACGAGGTGGGTGGCGAAGCACAGGAACAGGTTACCCAGAGAGGTGGTGCAGTCTCCATCCTTGGTGGTGTTGAAGACCTGGGTAGACAAAGCCTTGCCTGGGATGATGCAGTTGGGGCTGGTCCTGCTTGGAGCAGAGGGTTGGACTAGATGTGACCTCCTGAGGTCCCTGCCACCTTCATTTTCTATGATTCAATGATTGCAATACCCTGGAGGTCTGGGATGATGTAGCCGGGGCTGGTCCTGCTTGAAGCAGAGGGCTGGACTAGATGTGACCTCCTGAGGGCCCTTCCAGCCCAAATTTTCTATGATTTTAAGTGTCCAGGAAGTTGCATGGCCACCAAACAGAATTATTCTGGAACTCAGGCAGAACTTAGGGAAGCATCTACATGTGCACTTTAATGTGCATTAACCTATTTGAATGTGCATTAAAGCATTGCAAAAAAAACATGCTCTTTAGTGAATGCACATTAAAGTAAGTTAATTCATCTTTTTTCTAGTACCTCACAATAGAGAAACTAGATTTAATGCGCAGTACCTAAAGTGCATTAATAAACATGCAGATGCATCCTAGATGCCCAAGTCCCATGTCAGCAGCTAACCTGATTCTCTCCTAAAGTACATACTGTGTCACATTAAGCTACTCAAATATGAAAAAAAATAATTGCTTAATTAGGACTTTCCATGTAAGCAATTGCTGCATGTGCTGCTAGGACATCATGAAATCACAAATCAGGGGAGAAGGTGTCTGCACAGTGGAGAGCTGGAGAATAGAGACTTGCAAATCAAGACTTGTATCATGAAACAATCTGAAACACTCCCATCTCAATAGGAAAGATACAGAAAAGGAGGGGAAGGGAGAGCATCAGTAACACGTGCGATAGCTGCTGGAGGTCACTGCTGTGTCTTGTTAGTTCCCCACTTTCTGTCTTATTTCCTCCTCCCACTTTTCTCCGCTTAGATTTCATTGTTTAAAATCTCCAGTTATCCCTTTGGCGACACTTCTTGGGGCTAAACCACTGCCCTCCTTGTTCAAATGCTTTCTTCAAAAGAATGCTTTGCAAAGAGGAAAGAAATCAAGACCATGCTGAGACAGAGCCATGTCTATAGCTCGTTGTGAACTTTCCAAAGATTTTTTTCCCCCCTCACTTACAAAGACGTCGGTGCATCTAACCCACCATGCTCCTTGGAAAACAAGGATGGCCAAAAGAATGCAATTCTTAGGAGGGGTATGAGATTCCCTTGTTTGATTTAACAAAGCAACAGTTGAGAGGATGCAATTACTTTATGTAAACAAATCTGCAGAGTTAATAGCAGAGACGAAGAGCTATTTAAATTAGAGAACCATACTGGCTCCAGATCAAACAGCCATGAACAGATCATGAACAAATTCAGACAGGAAAATAGAAGATTTTCAGTACCATGAAATGTCGGAATGGTTTTCCGAGCTAAGTCGTGGAGACAAAACCTCCAAGGATAGAGATTGCACCACCTCTCTGGGTAACTTGTTCCAGTGCTTTACTACCCTGCTAGTAAGAAAATCCTTCCTAATATGCAACCTCAACTTCCCTTGCTGCAGCTTGAACCCATTGCTCCTTGTCCTGTCATCTGCCACCACTGAGGACAGTCCAGCTCCATCCTCTTTGCAACCTCCCTGCAGGAAGTTGAAGCCCATACCACCACAGGGACTGCCCTGAACTGGAGACACCAGAGCTTCCCAATTATTGGACCATTTATCCCCCCCGGCTCATTCAGCTTGAGGACCCAAATGCCCCAAGAGCTGGACAGTCCACCTTTCCTAGAGCCTCAGAGCTTGTCTTTACTGTTGGAGCAACGGGTCATGGGGAAGAAGGGGCTGAGTATGTCCCAACCATACAAGTGGACTGACATGCCCTATGTGTAGTAGTTCATCCATGACACAGATCCAGGCTCATGCCAAAAAAATGAGGCCCACCAGGGACCAAAGACTTCAAGGTAGGCACTAGAGGCAAAGCAGAGTAGCCTCACTGGCTATCTTCCAGGTCTGAAGCATATCAGTGGACTTGGATGGGCCAGATGTGTTCAGCTCTTATCTCCTGGGACACTCACAGCTGCTGTGTTATCGATAAGGCGTAGAAGTCCCCAGGTCCCAGGGCTGGGGCAACAGAAGATGGTTTCAGGTTGGATGTAAGGAATAACTTATTTACAGTAAGGGGGACCAGAGTCTGGACTAGACTTCCCAAGAAGGTGCAGTCCCCAGCCTTGGAAGTCCTCAAGAGAGACCAAACAGACCCTTTGCTGGGATCATTTGACCTCAGCAGTATTCCTGTCCAGATCAAGGGAGTTGGACTCAGTGATCTTTCGAGGTCCCTTCCAGTCCTTCATTTCTGTGATTCTTTGACATTATTTTGTTCGGTATCACTACTGCTATTCGGTGTAGCCGGAGCGTAACCAGCAAGCAAAGCTGCCAAGGGTCTCAAGAACTATATTTCTATCCAGACACAGTCGGTGTTTCAAAAAACAAACACTGTTCAGAAGTTTCAAATGGGTCATAAATCTCCAAGAACCAGAAATTCGGAGTATCGGATGGCTCGGCATAAACTGAAATGTAATACTTTAGTAGAAGACGGGGGGAAAAAAAATCAACCTCATTGAGACTGAATCAATATTGGCTCAGAGGGAACACCATCATCTTCTGAATCAATATTTCTTCCTACAATGTTAGGCTTTTCCTGGCAAGCCTCCCATTCAAGAACCAACCGAGCTTAATTCCACACTTTCAGCTCATAAACATCTTAGCTCGAGGTGGCAGAGGCCACACATTTATTATTAGTTATCGTTCTTCATACTGGCATCTCTATGAAGGATTAACAATGCTGGAGGCGAGCTTCTTTTTCTCCTTTTTAAAGAAACTGATAGTGTTAATAAATGCCAAACAAAAAAACAACACCTCTTTTAAAGAATGCTAATTAACTAGAACCTCCTGGGCTAGCAGCTGGAGAAAGCAAGAGAAACGGGCAACGGCACATTCTTGTGTTGGGTTTTTTTTTTAAATGCAGCTATTAGAGAGCAATGCTGCAGGAATATAAATGATCAAGCAGCTCTGCCATTTGATATTAGCACCATGTGCACTGGGCTAGGATTCAGCTTCGCTGTGGCATGCAAAACAGTCACAAGAAGAAAATAAACTCGCATTTGCTAAATTGGAATAATTATTTTTGATGGTTTGTGTGTAATTAAGCTCAAGTGAAGGAAGTCTAACAATTTTTTTTTGCCTTGACATCCAGCAGTGCAGGAAGTTAGTTCTCACTGGATGTTGCTGTGTGTATAGAGAAGCAAACATCTATCATTTACCGTGTGCAACGGAGAACTAGAGGGATCCAGGACAAATGAACTCCCTAGGTGAAGAGTGAAACAGTAAACAAGTGGCTCTCCCGCACCATCAAAATCATCATGTAGGAACAAGATTTAAACAGAACTACTCATATTATAAATGCAGAGTACTGCGGTTATGATTTCAAGAACATACAAAAAAATCTGGAAAGTTAAACACCAAATGGTCCATTTTCAGTTTGAAAATCATTCTGATTTCAGTAAAATAATGCATTACTGAATAAGGTATTGACTTGTATGGTTTATAACTCAATTAAGATGATGGTGGACTCTCAGACACACAGGGTTGAACTGCACCTTAGGAAATCATCTAGTTCTTCTACATCTCCCTCTACTGAGGCTGCATAAGGTTGATTAAACTAATGATTCTCAACCAAAGTACTTTGGGATGTTCTGAGGTCCTTTAAAGGGGGCAAAAGGGGGCATCTAATATTAGGGTTTATGCCTGAGGAAGAGCGTTTGTCCCCCAAAATTTGCAAAGAACAATTTCTTCCAACTATTTAGTTGGTCTAAGAAAAGATATCACATCTATCCATAGACCCTTGTCTGCCACATTATATTAGCAATGGTAGATGTTCAAACATCTATATGGGATGCACAAGATACGCTCAGAGATTTCAAATAGGAATTCAGTGTCTAAAACAGTTTGGCTTATTGCAGTCTGAATTCTTTGCAACAGAAGAATAGCTCTGTTATTTTTCTGAAGTCCGAAAAACAAGAGAAAGCAAAGAGCTGACATTTTCTGAGGGGTGCCTCAAATCGAAGAAGATTGAGTACCATTGAATTTGGCCAAGCCTGCCAGGTGCCTGGATTAGCCGTTCTTACCATCCTCCAGCGACAGAGCTGCCACAGATCACTGGGGAGCTTATCGCAGTGCCTCGCTGCTGGTACAATTAGGGAGTTTGTCCTGATATCCAACCTAAATAGTCTTTCCTGCAAATTAAGCCAATTGCTTTTTGCTCCGTTCGCGAGCACCACGGAGAGCAACCGCCATCCTCTTTACAATGGTATTATATAAGATTATCGTTACATCTCCGCCCCACCAATTTAGTTTTCTGAACTATAATAAACCCAGTTCTTTCAGCCTCTCCTCATGTATCAGGCTTTCCTAAACTTCCAGTCCTTTCATTGCCCTCCTGCAGGCTCGCTCCAGTTTATCTCCATTTTTTCCTTTAAAGTGTGGTGCCCAAATCTGGTACCAGTGCTCAAACTTCACTAGAAGCAAGTAAAATGGAATATTTACATTCTGCATCTTCAGTAAAAGTCTCCTGTTGTGATCAGGGGGATAGGTTGTAGCCACATTGGCCTAAGGCAGGGGCAGGCAATTATTTTGGGCAGAGGGCCATTTGCTGAGTTTTGGCAAGCCATCAAGGACCATGTGACAGGCAGCCAGGGGCAGATCAATATTAATTTTCTAAATTTTTTTTAGGGGTCCCACAGGCCAGATGGAATGGTCTGGCAGGCTGCATTTTGCCCACCCCTGGTCTAAGGACATAGGCAGACACAGTTCTTTGGTTATATCTGGTATCTTTTATTAGACCAACTCAAATACTTGGAAAAATTCTTCTTTGCAAGGTTTCAGGGAAAAACACCCTTTGTCAAGGTGCTTTTTCTGCATCAAACTGTTGACTCGTGATTAGCTTTTGATGCATTATAACCCTGAGATTCTCTTCTTCTCTAGTGTTGTCTAGCTCAGCAGCCAGCAACCTTTATAAGCTGAGGGCCAGAACAACCCAGCTCCAGTCTGGCAAAAGATGGGTAAGTCTTTGGTGGTGCACCAGTAGCAGGGGCAAGTTGCCTGTGTCTGTGCCCGTGTTGGGACCTGTGCCTACGCCGCTATCCCTTCTCCTGGCCCCCTGCTCCCTGGCTGGGAGACAGAAGGAGCTTCCCGCCAGAGAGGAGCTGCGCCCATGCCTTCGCTGCTTCTCTAGGATTTTCCCCGTCTTTCCTGAACTTCGCCTTGCTGGTTTCAGACCCCCATTCCACTTTGTCAAGATCACTTTGAATTCTGATCCCATCCTCCAACGCGCTAGCAGCTTAGTGCTACCCACACATGTAATAAATGCCTTTTCCGTATCATCGTCCAAGTGAATGATGATGCTGTTGAACAGGACGAGGCTCGGGAGATGCCCCTGAGCAACCCCCCACCCCCCGTTTAGCTACTTGAATACCAACGAGCAGATAAACAAGCCGACTATATTTCCCTTATTTGCATATGAGGGTCACATGACAGTCCAACGGTATCCAACACGCTCTCCTCTTCTCACCCTCAAGGCCAGTTAAATGTAGAAATGAGTTATTTTGACACAATTTGCTCTTAACAAATCTATATCGACAGTTGTTACCTTACTCTCCAAGTGCTTAAAAACTCTAAATCTTTTGTCCTGTTATTGTATTAACATCATTCCTGTTGCTTTACTTACATTACGGAGTAATGAATTCAACACAAGAATTGATTGATGGCAACCTTATTCAGATTATTCAAAGCACGCACATCTGCACATTTAGTTATATGCGAGTTTCAAGCAGTTGTTTTAGCACTATGAGATTTGAACGCACCAAAAGGGAAGGAGGAATTTTGCAAGCCTTCTGTGCGCACACATCTTTTCACACTGTATTAGACACTTATGCATGTATGCCAAGCTGGATGATCACTGAATAAGCTCATATGAATCACTTCCGCTAATATGATTTGTAGTATGATCAAAGGCAGTTGTCCTTGAGGACTAAACCTGATAGTTGCCTGAAGCAAGTCAGAGCTGAGCATAAAGCTGTGCATTCCCCTGGTGATAATTTCATTTAATGATTTTATTAAATTAAAATTTGTTATAAACAAGGGTTTGCTCATACTTTCTAAATTACTGCAGAGCTTCCTCTGGGATACAGGAAACCTACTGAGTGGAGAAAAGCCAAAGCCTGGGGTTTCCCAGCACATTGTGATTATATAGGTAGTGCAGTGCAGATCTCACACCACTTGGAGTCAGCAACCCTCACGACAAAATTCTTTACAAATGAAAGGGGGAGAAGGCAACAGCCCCTCTTTGCTGAAGGCACATGGAAAAGGGCCAGCAATTAAGCTGCCCAAAACACGGGGCCACCCCAGAAGACTAAAAAGGGAGAGATTTCTCCAGGTTGCATGAAACAGCTGAGAGTGTATCCCTCCTCTTCCACAAACTGCAGAGGTAGATGACAGAGTGCTCCAAGACTGAGAGGTCTGCATCAGAATGGCAGAACAGTGATAGCAGAGCAACCTTCAGCCAAAATTATTGCAAAGATTGCACATACGTAGAAATAAATCACTTTGGCTCCACATCGGCGTAGCTGCATCTCACTGCAACGGAGCAATTTAAACTTTGCGCATAGCCAGAATCAGTCTGCATCGGGGTGGGCAAAAAAGCAGATCCACGTTGGCCGGACTTGCAGGCTGCCAGGAAATGCAGTCCATCGCGGGCCAGATTTTACCCACCCCTGTACTGACACTACAGGCACGATGATTTGCCCATACACACGATGAAAATTGCTATTTGTAGAAAATCTAAAGAAGAAAATAAAGGATGCCCCATCGAATTGAAACTGCAGAATACTTTTTAATGCGACTTGATTTTTGCCTAGATAGAAGGCCAGCATTAAGCCTATTTATGAAGTGAACTGAAAAACATTAAGTAATTAGTTTCTGTTCTTATCGAAGTCAATAGCAGAACTCCCACTGTTTGTTCAGGTGCAGGGTTAAATATCACCCATCTGTACAATGCGTCATCCAAAAAAAAAATACGGACTAACTGCTAATGCTTGTTATGCTCAAGTGCAAGAGTTTGATTTATTTTTAAAAATGAAATGTTTACTTCATGGGTACTAGCATTTCAACTTCGTTTTTTGCTTTTGGTATGATGGATACAGCTAAGTGAGGTAAGTACTACATATGTGGGAAGATATTATTATTACTCCTGTAAAAATATGGTGGGATCTTCCACGATCAGGACAAATCAGAGTATCTGCATGAAGGTCTTGTCACATATTTATAGCACAGCAAATGTTACCAAGAGTTACAACCTGTTCTTAGCAGTCACACACACATTGCCAGCCTCAACCATGGGTACGCACTGGAGTCTCCAGCCAGCTGTGATCCTGAGGCACTGATGGGATCCAGCAGCAGGGGCAGCACCATCTCCCAGGCTGCTGGCAGCAGGAGGAGGGAGGCATAGCCCTCGGAGAAGATGCAGGAGGAGGGAGGCAAAGCCCTTGGAGAAGATGCTGCCCCTGCTGCTGGATCCCACCAGCACCCCAGGATCCGAGCTGGTTGGAAACTCCAGTGTGGTCCCACGGTTGAGATCGACCATCAGATGCTTGTCCATCCTGGCCCCGCACCACAGAGTCTTGAATCAACTCTCCGGTGCTGCTGGGCTGGGACTGACCGTCAGCCAATTGCACCAGAGCCAGGTAGCGACTCCGATGTGGTCCCAGGGCTGGGACCGATAAGCAGCTTTTTTTTCCATTGCGGCCCCAGCACTGCACCGGAGGCAGTTTGAGACTCCTGCGCGTCCCTGGGGTTTGGACCAACAATCAGTCAATTGTAGGTCCCAGTCCCAGAACTGCAACTGATCTTATTATGTCTGTGGAGCCATCCAACCATCACTCAAAACACGTTACTTAATCCCATCTAGAGATATTCCTTGCTGAACAAAAGCATTGTTGCTACAATACAATATTATGCAAACCCTGCTTGAACACCTGGATGCTCAATTCTTAAGCATGATTAACACATGCTAAACACCTCAGGCTAACACAGGACTCCCATGTGAAGTGAAATACTAAAAGATGTATTGTGCACATGCTGATTATGGCCCCAACACCTTAATACATCCATCAAACATTTATATGGTCTCAGAAAGAAAACCTGTATAGTTACACACCATCCACAGACATTCAAACCACTGAAAGCACAACACTCCCTGACTTAAAACAACAAAGAATCAAAAAGTAGCTTCCATAGTTAGTTATACATCAATTTTCATCTAATAGGAATTATTTTGTCTATTTGACTCTGTAGGCACCTGTAAGATGACTGCTGTAATATGACTTCATGGCCAAAAGCTGCCAGGAATTTGTCGCAGGTCTTCAGCTCCGAGCTGTCAGTCTACAGCAGCAGTTCTGAACCGGGGGTACATGTACCCCCAGGAGGTACGTGAGATATTTCATACATTGTCTAACACAGGTCGAAGAGCCTAAAAACACATCTTGACAATTGAAAGGGGGTACATGCAGTCTCGCTCTGAGACCAAGGGGTACGTTGGCTGAAAAAGGTTCAGAATCCCTGGTCTAGAGAATGGATTGCTGCTGTTATTAATCTAAGTTCACGTATTATGATACCCAATTATAAAATATAGCATGGTTTTCATGAAACCCTAGTGCTGATCTCTGGCGTAACTGCTATCCTCGCTCCTGCAACAAAGCTACAGGTTGCTAGAACTGTGCATTTGCCTCCATGCAGCAGCAACCTACTTCTTCCCCTGCAACTTGTTCCAGAAACAGGCAAATGTAATGCGCGCAAGCACCCGGGACTTTAATGCTACCAGTTTCAAACAGGTAACCAGAGCTGCCTATCCCGATTCCTGCTCAAAAACCTCCAAAGGCTTCTTTCAAATCCTTACCCAACCATGAACAAATACTGACCCACTTAAGTTCACTGCCTTTTATACAACAAAGCAAGCCTATAATGTCTTAGGTTGCTCGCCTCAGCCTCGTATTAAAGAGACAAAAGTTTTCCACTGTTTTTAATGTCCTTGCCGCCTTATACCATTTGCACTTAAAGAAAAACAGTTTCTTCCTACTCAGTCTTCCTCTTCATTTGAGCGAATGCTCATTCCTGCCTCCCCTTTACCTTTCCATCGGAACTGATGTGAAAGGCACATCCATCACCAAGCTGAGCTTCAAAAGTTACACAAACTAACATTACTAGCTTGCAATTCACCTGCCTCTGGAAGTCTCTACAAGCCAAGCACTAAGGTCCTGATCCTGCATTGACTCATGTAATTATAGATGAATACATGCTTAAAGACTGCAAAAACCAGGACCCGAGTCAGCTGGGACAGCGAATCACCTGGCAGTTAGGACAATTATTTGCAACTTTGCAATCTGCAACCTGAAAATAATGCAAAAAAAAAAAAAAAAAAAAAAGCAAACAAACAATAAAAACAGATTTGACAAGTCTTTTCAACTAAAACGGTGTTAGGTGCTATTTACTTTTTTAACACTGAAGTAGATTTCTTTTGGACTGGCCTGCGATAAGAGTCCCAAGAGTCCCAAGCAAGTACGCCCCTATTCTCCCGACACACCCCAGTTTCCCCTGGCACCTGCTGTGTGCCCAAGCTGGAAAGCCTCACCCAATTCACTGCTGTTGCAAAGGGCCTGGGGGCTTTGTGGGGTGTCGTGCATGGGACGGGGCTACTTGCATCCCAAACCAGGCGCCCCCGAACTGTCAGGTGCTTCTCATCCCCCTCCGCAGACCCCCGTCCGGCACCGTGGCAAGGGCAGCCTTGAGCGCGGTGCCTCCAATGTGCCCAGCAATGTCGCATCCAAGGACCATCTGTGCCAGAGGCAGCCCCGGCCCCTGGGGCAGAGATGTACTGGCAACCTGCGCGTGTGGCATGCGACAGATCAGGCAGGGCAGCAGCCTGTAGGACACGGAGCAGAAAGCAGAGCAGTAGAGCAGGCAGGGAGCACCGGGTACGAAGCAGAGGAGATCAGGTGGGGAGCACAGAGCCGGGAACAAAAAGCAGAGCAGCAGATCAGGTTAGGAGCAGACAGCAGACCAGAGGATCAGGTTAGGAGCACAGGGCTGGGAGCAGAAAGCAGGGCAGTGGATCAGGTGAGGAGCAGAAAGCAGAGCAGCAGATCAGGTGAGGAGCAGAAAGCAGAGCAGCAGATCAGGTTAGGAGCACAGGGCTGGGAGCAGAAAGCAGGGCAGTGGATCAGGTGAGGAGCAGAAAGCAGAGCAGCAGAGCAGGTTAGGAGCACAGGGCTGGGAGCAGAAAGCAGGGCAGTGGATCAGGTGAGGAGCAGAAAGCAGAGCAGCGGATCAGGTGAGGGGCAGAAAGCAGAGCAGTGGATCAGGTGAGGGGCAGAAAGCAGAGCAGTGGACCAGGTGAGGGGCACAGGGCCGGGAGCAGGGAGCGGAGAGCAGAGCAGTAGATCCACGAAGGAACACGGGGCCGGGTCAGAAAGCGGAGCGGCAGGTGGCATGGGTGGGGGTGGGGGTGGGAGAGGGCCCCCCCCGCCGTACTCACGGGGCCGGGGCCGGGGCCGGGGCCGTGCTCCATGCCGCTCCGTTCCCGGGGCAGCGGCGGGCGGACGCGGCGGGCTGGCGGGCGAGCCCCCGTGCGCATGCGCGACCACCGCCCTCCGACCCGTTGCTAGGGACTCGCCGAGCGCGGGGGGCGGAGCCTGGCTCGGCGCGCCACAGGCGGCGCCAGCAACGCGGGGAGGAGCAGGAGGAGCGCATGCGCGGTAGGAGGGGGCCGTTCGCGTGCAGCGGACCCGGATGTGGCGGAAGGGGCGTGGCCAACTGCCTGAGGCGGGCTGTGTCAGAGTCCGGTCCAAGATGGCGCCCCGCCCACCACAGTCGTGGTGTGACAGCCCTCTAAGCCACACGGCCCTTGCACCGCCTGGAGACAGTGCCAGGGGCATCCCTCAGAGCCCTGCCCTCGGGGAGATGCAGTGAGGACCCCCTAGATGTGCACTAACCCGAGATAAAAAATCCCTGTCTAAGCCATACGTCACGCCACCCAGGTGGGTGGTGGTTTCTCGGCCTGCAATTCCCTCTTCAAACTGCTTTTTAAAACGTTTCCATGGCTTTTGAAGGGGGTTGGGGGGTGCCGGCGGCGAGGTGCATCATCCCATATAACATGTTTTTATGAAAAAAACCCAAAAACCTGGAAGCTCGAGTCATACCCGAAGGGCCTAGGCCTATACAGGCAGTCCTCAGACTTACGACACAATTGGCTCCCGAAAACGGCATCTGAAGTCGAAACGTTGTAACTGGGAACCGATTTTCTCATAAGAAACGATGTTATAAATGAGGGGTTGGTTCCTGAACCAAGGCCCGATACTCAATTTTCACAAAAAATACCCCCAAATTTTATATTCAATCAATTATAGATGAGTGATACAGCTACATGAACGGATGTATATTGTAAATCACAATTGTATTGATTTGGAAGGACTTCTCTGAGGTGACTTTGGCTGGACTTTTTGCAGGGTTCCTGGCTGGAGACATCTCAGGAGTCCTGGCTGCAGGGTTTTCCGGCGTCTCGTCTGGTTTCGTAAAAGGAAATTTGGACAGACCTTCTCCAGGGAGACGAGCGACACGGCATACTTGTTCACTGGCATGGCATGACGTCAGATCGAGCGTCGTCAAGTCAAAACTGACGCCAGAAAGTTGAAATAGGGTGCCAATTTATAGACGTTGTAAGTGTGAAACGTTGTAAGTTGAGGACTGCCTGTATTCATCATTTTAAGATGGAGGTAGAAACAAATACCGCTGCCCTGGAGCAAGTTACGGTCGCTCCATGGGACGGTGCAATCAGAGCTGCATCGCCGGGAGCAGTGAACAGGTAGCAGAATTGGAGAAGAAAGGTGAGTTTGGATAGTGGAACGTAACAGCCCTTTAAAAGGGGTGGGTGGTCTTGAAATGCTTGTGCAATGAAGACTCTATTAGGAATCAAGGTTTTGGGGGGGGTCAGGAAAATTTTTGTATTCCAGGTCAAACAAGCCAAATCGATTCTGAATCCTCTCACAACACCATATGTGGTGCTAAAACCAGCAAGTATCCTCCACCCCTGACTTTTCAGCATGGGATTTCACATACTTCCAAATCCATCTGCGGGCATCCTACATGTACCCCAAAGCCCAGAGGCTTGAGGTTTGGATGCCCCACGTCTCACTTGCCCTTAACCAAAGGCCACACTAGCAAGTTAGGGAGGAGTCCTCCATTTCCATAAGGTCAGCATGTAGCTGAAATCCTCCCACTGGAAACTGGCTGGTTGGTAGCTAATTACAAGACTGGTAGGGCATCCTGTCTGCAGTGCATTAGACAGTGGTGCACCTTCTCCTACACTGCCATTTAAATCCATTTTGGTTCTGGTACCAGACCAGTGCACTGGCAACACTTGATCTTAACTCACAAGAGGCCAAGAAGCGTTTAGAAGGAATCGGGTATATTTTAACGATCCATGAAGTCAATAGACTTCCCTTACTGGTGCCCGAATAGAAATGCTGCTGCCCCTGCCGGGCATTTGGTTTCAAACTTTGGGTGGAGCAGGAATCAAAGGAGGATGCAGCTGCATTAATGCACACCCCCACCCCCCGGATCTGTCCCTAAGTATTCAATAACCTGATGCAATGCACTGACTCGAACGGAACAAAATTGAGGCAGGGTTTCAACCACCCCTGCCCCAAACAATCTCACAACTGTTTTCATACAAAAACTCCACTTTTTAACTAGCAGGCTCTGGTGACGGCACTGTTAAAGTGAGTCCATCACATAAAACCATCGCAGCCAGAGGGAAAAGGTATCTTGTGCCAGGCAGGTCTTTAGCCTTGCAAACAGAAGTGCAACAAGGTCCAAGAGTTGGAAGCTGAGGTTAGACAAACTCACCATGGAACTAGCCACAATTTTCTAGCTATCCTGTGTTTTATGTACACACGTGTTATGAGGGCAATTAAACACTGGAACAGCTTCCTGGAAGAGGTGGTGAATACTTCACAGTTAGGTTAAATACCTTACTAAAGGGAAATGCTCTAATCTAAGCAAAAACTCTACAATCTGCATGAGCAGTAGGTCTGGCTGTAACAGCTGTGAGGGTTCTTTTTAGCCCATGCGTCTGGGATGTCCTGTTAATTCTCTTCCTTTGTGAGTCGTGGAACGAACATAAAACTGCCTTGCTCTCAACGCTATCATAACACTTGTAACACTTGCAGTGTTTTATGTCAACTGTAATCAAATCTCATGCTTCAGCTGATTGCCTGCAGGGGTCAGGAAGGACTTCACCCCCTGAAGCACAATTGGCCAGATGTATTCTGGTTTTTCTTTTTTTCTCTTTCCCTGAAGCATCACGAATTGGCCTCCGCTGGAGACAGCGTGGAGCAGTGCTCTAAAGAAGTGCAGAGAATGCTTTTAGCTGTTGTGTTCTGACTTGCTAATGGTCATCACATCATCTGAATCTGAGCAATAATTTTCCCTCACATCAGACTGATGGAGACCTTGGTGTTTTTTTCCCTTTTTTTTTTGGTTTTCTGCTGCAGAAGGAGCATGGACTTCCTGCTAGGATCATCTCTACCTATATCTCATTTAAACAATTTGCACTGAGCCTTGTTGACATCTCATCTCTCCTATGTACTCAGCAGTTTAGTTTTCTGAGGACTGAAATGCTTTGGACTAACTCAAATTATTGGGTTCAATATAGGAGTATCTGGTTGAAATGCAGTAACTGTGTAGGAAGTCTCTGCTAACCTTAAATGCTATTAAACTGCTTTTGAATCCTATTTGTGATGAAGTGGGTATTGAGTGCTTTGTATGCAGCATGACACCATATTATTTAAACACAAACCCCAAAAATAACATCACCAATGAAAGCTTGACAGCTTTAGAGAATGAAGTCATTTTGTTATCTGCAAAACTTTTACAACCCATTCTCCTCTGCCAACATCCTTCAAGCCTGACCCAAAGGAACACCCTTCAGGTGTGGAAATATTGTTTTGGGGGCAATCCAAGACTATGGGAGATTTTCCACTGATTTCAATGGGGTTTGGATCAGACCTCTATTACTATGCCATGTTAATTGAATTCTTGCCTTTTTTTCCACCACGTGTCAGTTGTGGGTTTTGTTATAAGACAGGTATACAGTTGTCAACTAGAAAACCAACTCAGACCCTCCAATTTACTTCACTTAGTTAATCTTCTCTTAGTCAAAGTTGCCTGCCATTGCCATGTGCATTCATTTTTTGTGGAGGTCCTAGCATAAAGTGCAAGCAATTATTATTAAACACAAGGTAAATCAAAACCATGAAGTTATATAAAGGACAACATGTCTTAGAAGAAGTACACAACTATAAAATACTGACAAGTCAATTCATATCTTAAATTAATATTTGAACCCTTCTAACAAGTACATATAAATTTGTTGATCTTTTGCTAGCCAGAAAAGTAGCTAAAAAAAATCCCCACTTATGCATATAGCCCAAATTGGGGCTGAGGCTTAAGTGAATAACTGTTTTGGAGTGGGTTCAAAAAGTAAATGTCCCCTGGGGATTTACTAATATATTTTGCTATTAAATACACTGGCCTGTATAAAGAATAGGCAGTGTAGAGTTGTACCTTATGGGCGAACTAAAGCTTTCCATATAAGGAATGCCTCACTTGATTTCAGTGGAGTTAATTCAGATTTATGCTGGTGCATTACAAGCAGAATCTATCCCTGCTGCTGAAGTGCTAATAAAAGTTTGAAATGTCATGTGTAAGAAGGTTGCCGTTTTCTTTTCTGTGCTGTGATTGACTGAAATCGTTCTCTTGTCATATAATACAGAAATACTGTCATAGCCTTTATTTTTAGAAGAACAATTCATAAGGAACGAAGGAAAGGGAGAAGGTTGTCTGAATGTTTATCACTTACACATCATCCAGGAAGCGGCTTAAAGCCTTTATTCATTCTCTAACGTTTATGTAGACTTAGGTGTAATATTCTAAATAACTTTGCAACAGGAAAGGTGTTTGAAATGGAGAGTGTAAAAGGCTTAGAAGTGGCACTCTGATTAGGAGTGTATCAGAGAAAACCAGACTCAAATAGGCCTGCCTCTTTGGCTTTGCTAAAACTCCAGTATATTCCAGGAGTTTTACAGGTAGACTAGTGCAAAGCATTAAAAGCACTGATGAATGCATCAGATCAATAGTGGCACAGAGTGTACATGCCGTCTCTGAAATTACCAGCACCTTTTAAGAGAAAGTATTTGAAGATCATTTCCTGATTGCTTTAATTGAAAAATAAACTAATCTATTTGGGGCCAGGGCTGGCACTTGATATCAGTACCTAACACATTAGAGCCTCAGCCAAGCCAGGACTCTAGATAGTACTGCAAATTGAATGTATAATAACAGCCATATTTTATTATAATTGCTGATAATATTAGATTCCTGCTAAAATGCTGTGGAGATTAAAGTTTTGCCTGTCAGGGCTGTGAAATCTTGAGCTGTTGCACAAGACACAATGCATTTAAAACCAGATGCTGATTTGTAAATAAAATAAGGAATTGACTTTTATTTATACTTTTACCTAAAATATTTGAGTTTATAAGCTAAGAGAGATGCACCAGGGAACTCGAATGCATAATTCTCATTAAAAGTAATGGGAATTAAACATCCAGATATCTTATCTGGCTTTGAAAGTCTATTTTTAATTCTTTAATCTTTGCATACAGGCTTTACTATATGTCTGACTTCTTTCATAAAGCTCCTACCACCTGAAAGTGATAGCTTGGTGATAGCATTTGGAATTTTAAATCAAGCATTTATTTTAATTTCCAATGGGAACTTGCTAATTTGCACTAATGATTTCACTTAAGCAATAAGGAAAGAAGGTTAGGAAATACTTGTGCAAGCTCTATGCCTAGTTTAGCACAAAGGAAGAAAATCTGAATATGGAAATTGATAAATGAATATCAGAGAATGAAAAAAATGGACAGTAAGGAGTAAAATAGTAGTACAGTCAATGAGAATAATAGGTACTGACCACTGGGAAGTTCATTCTTCAGGGCTCGTACTCTGTTTTTTTTCTCCTTGGCTGGCAGTCGGTTTGAATGATCTGTTAGAAATTATGTTCATGGTGAATGTCCATAGCTTGCGGTCAGGTATCATAGAGCATATTATGTATTGAGGCCTTGGTGCAGTACAGTATCATAGGCAGATGTAAGGTCAATAAAGACCGCACCTGTTTTCTGCCTCTTTTCAAATTCATTTTCTGTGTCAGATGTAAGTAATGTAACTTGGTCAATGGTACACTGCTTTTTCCAAAAGCCAGATTGTTCTTTTGGGAGCTGGGGATCAATGATGTTCTCTATTCTATTCAAGATTATGCTCTCCATGAAGTAACACTTTGGTGGTTTATTGTGTTTCAAGATATCAGTGACATCTGCTTTTCTGATTTTTGGAAGTCTGTTACTTTCTAGACGTTTATACATAAATTTCTGAAGCCATCTTTTCATTGTGGTTCCAAGCTTAGTAACAAATTCTGGGAACATTTTATCTGGTCCAGCAGCCTTGCCCGTCTTGATCTCTTTAATGACTGCATCAAACTCATTATCAAGGATGGGGGTGGTTAAATGAAGGTTGGCATTGGGTGTTTTAAGTTGTTCACAAGTCAGATGTCTAATCACTTCTGTGTGTTGCTTGTTGGAGTTACTATACTTGCTGTTGTTGCATAGTATTTTCACAATGGAGTTTGCTGAGACAAAGTAAGGTCATTTTTTGGTGTTTTTGCCTGTACGATAGTTAATGGTGCTTCATGCTTATTTGCTCAAGTGGGCCGTATCCAGTTCTTCTATGGTAGTAAGCCATCTTTCCTGTTTGATATTGTTCAATGTGGTTGCCAACTCTTCCTTAGTTCTTTTTTACAGGTGCAGGGTCATTGCATTGCTTCATGACGCTAAGGAACTGTTCGCATTGTTCATCCCAGCATGGCATATAGTGGCTTCTATAGCTTCTAGGTACACAGAGTTTAGCTATTTCAGTTAGGCAGTTTGTAAGTGTATTGTAGCCTTGATCGACGTTTGGTTTCTGAAGGTTCCTCTAATTGGTTTTCTCTCTTGTTAGTTAGCCTTTGCTAGCACCAATATTCTTCACTGTAAATGTCTCAGACTTCCTGCATACAGCACCTAAGCAATACCTGTAGACTGAGAATGTCATCACAGTAGCCCAAGGAATAGACATGCAGAACTGGAAAAGACACTGAGTCCTGACATGGAACTTGTCACTGACTATCCCCACAAGTGGCAATCAAAGTTGATCTTCAGTAAATCAGTATCGTCACTATTCCACCTGGACAATCCTTGAGCCAGGAGCTCCCTGAATATCAGAGTAGGCAACCGCATCCTTCCTCATGAGCATACCTCAGCCTACCTAGGCATCACATTAGACCATTCCCTCACCTATAAATATTACATCCAAAAGGTCAGCAGTAAAGTATCTGCGCAGGTAGCTGCCTTAAGATGTTTAGCCAGCACAACATGGAG
Source organism: Caiman crocodilus (assembly GCA_030014935.1). Lineage (NCBI taxonomy): Eukaryota > Metazoa > Chordata > Crocodylia > Alligatoridae > Caiman > Caiman crocodilus. Next base: position 1,973,786 of record JAGPOW010001338.1, on the reverse strand, counting down.
TGCCAACCTCAAAGTGCTCAGAACCATGGCACTTGCAATGGTATATGCCCCAGCAGAATTGTCCAAAAGTTGTCATGCTAAAAAGCTTAACGTTGTACTTAACAGTGTACTGAGACTCCTGACAGAGACACTCCTGTACTCTCATGCATTAGACTAAGAAATATAAGATAAACCCTAACACCATTACTGGCAATAGGGGCAAGAGATGACGAAAATCACCTGCTTCATCAACTGTTAACTGAAAACCTGAACAGATGGAGGCTGAAGAGGCTGAAAAGGAGTAAACTGTTTGTACATGAAGCCAACCAACTCCCGCAGGAGCCTGGGGATGCTGAACCAAATCTATGGGCAGCAGTGGAGTAGGCCAACCGCCGGGAAAGCCTATTCCTACCGTGTTTTATACCAACACCAAATGAGTCCCACACTGGGCATGACCTGAACAAAGAAGTGTGAGTCAAGCTGAACAGACTGAGATCTGGATATGGATGCTTCAAAACAACACCTCACAAGATGAACATCTTGGGCAGCCCCTTATATGAATGCAGTGCCCAAGAAACAGCACAGCATTTAATCGAAAGCTGCAGTCTTTACAAATGCCGGAACAGGGTAGATGGAATCGGCATAGTGAGTGATAATACCAGACAGTGGCGCATCAATTTGGAAGCTGATATCTTATGCCATATAAAAAAAGAAGATAGGTGGGCAATAGGTATTGAAGAGCTGTATTTAATTCAGGTAGATAACTGAATATTGTAAATCAGAAGTTACTGAAAGACATGCCATTACCCTGGGAAATAAAATGGAGGCATTTGAAATCCTGGTATAGGACATGAAACCAGATATTATAAGGATAAGAGGAACCCAGTGAAATAACATGATGAGCACAGGTAATTATGTGTCTGTACAGTTCAGGAAAGAGAAGCAGAACATGGGGGCAAAGGCAGACTAGCTAATGAGAATGAGGTATGGAATGGGAAATGACCAGATAAGTGCTTAATGTACTCAAGTCAGTCAACTCCTGCCTGGTACTGTAGCACTGGAGAGTAGCAACTATGCTACCTATATTTAAAAATAACAGAAAAATTGCCTGAGTAAGCGTAGAGGTGTGACCCCAACAGTGTAAACATTTTTTGAATGATAGCATTGGAAATTGGATAAAACACAACATGGGTTTACCCAAGATAGTGCCAGACTAGACTGATACCTTTCTTTGACTGCTTTTCTTGTAATAAATGCAGTAATCTAACTGGACATCAGTAAAAAAGTTGATGTGAGAAAACATTAGCTGACATGGAGTAGATAGGAATTAGTACAGAAACTGCTAGGTCAGAAAGAAGCTGGAGAAAGAGATTGTATTGTTGGTTGTAGTGTATTGTATTGTATTGTATTGGACTATAAGTTGTATTGGAAGAGAACTATTCCATATTACAAAACATGACAGAAAGTTTACTCTAAAGAAAGTCTACACTCAGTTTTCCTATATAACTCAAACATGTAGGGGGAAAAAGAAAGTCTACCCTCATTATTTCTTTATAACTCAAACATGTAGGGAAAAAAAGCATTGTAGGCTATACATGAAAAAAAATGTCCACTACAAATTAAATAGTGTCTGCTGTACACTTGCAGTGGTGTAGGCTGGTGATCACAACACAGGACTGGTGCCAAAACTCCTAGGTTTTACTCTCAGTTTTATTAAGAAGTCAGTGTAAGCAAGACACTTCATTAATCCCTGCCTCAGTTTCCCTTACTAACATTGGGAAGACAAATATCTTCCTAATATGAATGCTGTTTTTAAAACTTCAGCTTTGTTGGACAGAAAGAGTTATACAAGGGTAAATATTATTGGATTTAACGAAAATCACATGATTAGGTGAGGCCTCATGTCCCACACTGTAGGGGTGAGAAACACTGGCCCTTGATCATATGCAGAAGAGCATCCTTTAGGTATTTTCCCAGTGACCCAAGGATACATGCTGATACCGTGCCTACAAAGCCTTGCTATTTATTGACATTCCAACTGACATCTGATAATGTTACTCCAACAAGCGTTTCAGTGACAGATTCCAGCCCTGTATCTTGACTCACACGTTATGCAATCCTTATCCTCAGCAGGAAGCTAGAAAGAACCTATTAAATCTGCCCACACAACATCTCTAATGCTTGAGCTGGAAATGCTAGGAAATTATGATAGATTTATGGAGCCCTTCTTCAGGTTGCAGACAAATCACGGGAAAGTTCCTTAAGAAAAATTGTGAAACTAATTATGGATTTTCCTGCTGAGATAATGTTTGAAGGTCTAAGTTCTTCTTTAATTAAATCAGAAGTTCGCAAATGAATGCTAACATTTCTGGGAAGGCTCTTTAGGGAATAGCTTCTGAACTGGTAAATCAGCTACCTGAATAAACCTCTTGTCAAGCTACAATAATAGCATTCATTTGGTTATTTGCTAAGTTTAAATAAAGTTTTATACATATAATCTCAGTGAACTTAAGGAGAAGGAAAGGTGTTAGACTGACAGTTGCAGAGACTGAAGTCCATTATTTACCCACTGAATAATGGTAGCAAGAGTCTCACAAGCTTTTCCTGTTTTTGTGGTTCAGCTTTGACTTTAAGAGTTTGGGTTGGTCTTCATACCATCCTTGGTTTCTGTATTGAACATTACTGCCAACAAAGATCCTGATTTGTGCCAACTGTTGGTGCTTTTTGGATACTTCAGGCCTGATCATGCCAGGATCATTTACTTCTTTCAGCAAATCTTTCTGCTAACCCTTTGGCAGAGAGATGGACTCTAGGCCATGGTCATGGCAGCCGAGTGCCAGTTATAGCACAGTATTTACCTTTTGATCTGTCCTCTTCAGTGGCATACTCCAAAATTGGCTACCAGAAGCAACATCATGCATTGGCATCTAAGCTGTCAAAAGTAAAGACCTGCTGTCCTAGTCTCCTATTTCAGCTACTTGGGGTTTAATCCTTCACCCTGCAACCCAGTTCAGTCCTTTCACTCAGCAAAAGAAACGCTCGCTCGACTTGAATTCCATCAAGCATTACTTGCTTTCAGATCTGCTTGTTTCTCAGTTTCTCCTTTCTGCTGTCTCTTTCAGTATTGCCCATCAACTGTCAACTTTTAAACCATGTCTCTTAGCCTTTTCGATATCTTCAGCCCATCGGCGCTAATGAATTCTCCTTTGCTGTCCATTCTCGATTTCCTTTCTTCCACACATGTGATTGTTGATTTCTCTCCATTCTTCAGTTTCCTCCACCTTTAATTGTTTCACCTCTCTTCCCAAAGTCTGTCCTGCCAAATCCCAGCCTTGGTTCAGCCCCAAAATCCATTTTTCTCACTCCTGCTCTCCTACTGAAGAGTCTCTCTGGTGGAGATCCTGTAATCAGGCTGACATCCTGTACTGCAAATGCATTCTCTCCTCCTTGAGTTCTGCTCTCTTCTTAGTTAAACCTCTGTACTCCTGCATTCACCCCCTCAAATGTCTCTCCTAGTTCTACTCCTCTCTCCATACAGGAACCTGCCCAGTTCCTCCCAGAGAAAATTAAGGAAGTATTTTATGACTACCTCTACAAGTTTGCCTTCCCTCATCTCATCCTCACAGCTTTCTTCCACCTCCTCTTGCAAAGAGGTTCCCATCCCAGGTTTTCCACTTGCCCTGGTGATCACTACCCATCTCCTCTTATGCTTTTCCTTACTCTGTTTGTAAACTATACCTCTCCTCTGACTCTTTCCCCTGAAAAAATAGACCTGTTTCAGTCTTTCCCATCTTACATAAGTTCACTCTTAGTCCCAGTCGCCTCTCCTTCTTCCATCGTGCCTCCCTTTGATCTCCCGGTTTATTGAATGCACTGTTTACATTTATGGTAGGAATGATACTCTCTGTCACTCAGGCCTATAATCTCAATGCCACTTCCAATTTGGGCTTCATTTTGGCTTCACACCAGGCCCTGTTTACATCTTTCTGCATCACATCTCTAAGCTCCCACTCATATCTCAGTCCTTTCTTCTGACAAGACAGTGCAGTCTTGTCACGCTTGTATTCATTTGAACACCACTGCAAGCATTGTTTTCTTAGCCCATTGCACTGACCACACTGCAATTCTCTTTGTATCTATCTACTAGCACTCTCTTCCCTGTCACATCAGACATCAACTACTTGTCTGCATGCCCAGAGCCTTTTAGAACCAATCTCTATTGCATCTGTCATCTCTCCTTCGCTATCGAGAGGTCATCTCCCTCTCCTGATTGACCCCTGATGTCAGCCTTCATCGATCATCATCAATGACTCCAGCCACCCCTCATACTGGATAGGAGTCCCCATAAGCAAGCACAAAACCACGTCATGATCCTACTTTAAATCTCCCCTGGAAACCCTCCTCTGCTGTGATGCCAACAAAATATTTGACAATGGCTTGGCTGCTGGTGTGCTGAGCCTGCTGCCTGTCATGCTGATTAACACTGTCGCACTGTTTCCTTGTACTCCCTCATACATCTCTATCCATCTGTTGCTGCTTGTCTTATGTTCCAATTGTAAACTCTTAGGGCCAGGGATTGTCCTTTTGTTCTATGATTATGCAGTGCCTAGTACAACAGGATCCCCATAAGAGGTGCTCCTAGGTGCTAGCACAATGCAAATTAATAGATAACAATACCACCCACTAAAAGCCGCTGGGAGTCTGGTCATTGCCCCCCACGAGAGGGGAAAGGGGCATACAAATGTGTCATCACTGTCAGATCGTCAAGGGTGCTGGTGCCGCAGTGAGGATGGCTGAGTCCAGCATGGTGGATGAGTGAATGAGTAGACAGCAGGGACGGATCTGGAGGGGTGCAGTGGTTCACCCACACACCCCTTCAATTGTACAGTGCATGCACAGGAAGCTCTTTGAGTTCACCAGCATGTCAGTGCAGCTCCTGCCTCCAGGTGTGTCATGAGGTCCCTGAGCTCACCAGCTGTTTAGCACAGGCTCTGACTGCAACCCCTGCTTTCATACAGCTTTGAAACCCACAGGGTGAGCACCTCAACTATTTGCCCTCCTTTCTTCTCCCCACCCCCACTGAATTCAGCAGCTGGGCAAAGAGGGCCACACAGCTGCAGGGGGTATAGCCGCACTCCCCTTGCCTCAATCCTGGACCCATCTGTGTTGTACAGGCCTAGGTGTGAGATGCACCTTTTGTCTTGAAACCTGCAGCACAGCTCAGCCTGTAAGCTGGTCTGCTGCTGCACCCTTCACTTTGTGCACTCTTCCTACCCAGGGGCAGACTACTTCTGTCCAAAGGCATGCCAGGAAGTTTAATATCCATGCAAAATAATCTCACCTTGAATTGGCTGGAGCAGGGCTGTCCAGCTTCTAAAAGGGTAGGGACCACATGCCCCACAGGCCATTCCTGCGGGGGCTGCACATTGTGGCTACAGGCTGTATATCATGCAGTGAATGGGGCCTCCCCAACCCACTAAAACTGCGGGCTGGAGGGTACCCCCTCTCCGTCTGGGGCTGTGTCGGGCAGTGGAAGCCAGGAGAGGAGAAGCCCAAAGCAAGAGGCAGTGGCAGCTGGACAGTCAGACAGCCCTGGGCTGGAGTACTCTTACATGATTTATACATACAAGCAAAACACTTAAGAGATGAGCAACACAGAAAAACAGCCCATTTTCAAAGCTGGCTAAATAATGCAGTTATCGAACTGAGCAAATCTACTATTTTAAGCACATTAAAATGTCTAAAGTTAGCAATGTAATTAAAATCCTACTAATCTTAAGCTATCCCTCATGTCATTGCATGATCATTTAAACCTCATAGTCTGATATTACATAGTATCCTTGTGGTTTGGTTTTCGACTATTCTAAATCGATCCTCACTGTATTAGTCATGCAATGAATGTCTTGGAATTTACTTTTTTTTTTTTTACATTTTGCATGTTCTGTTTCTTTCTTATTTTATAGCAGCTGATCTTTTTCCATAAACATCCCTATTTTTGGATGGATTTAAAATGATAGCTCTTTTCATACTTTGCCAAAATAAGAGGTACATGAGAAGCTCTCTGTTTAAATGCTTGCTCTTCAATTAAATATCTACTAGCAGAGATATTACATGACGTTGCTCTTAATCACATTAACAAACTTGATTATTTTAGGAATATACTCTGTTAAGCAGGTTACCTATTTTGGAATGCAATAGCATCATACATTAAATAGAGCAATTAAATGGGAACGTGGAACACATAACAGATATGTGAGGAGTTTCAAGAAGATTTTCAAGATACTGTAAAAACAGCAGAGGAAAACCAAAAACAGGCATTATCTTTTTAAGTCCCACTTCTCCCAGTTCATAAGTTCCAACATTATTAAACAGAAAAATGGGGCTTCTTGAAGAGAGGTTATGATTATTTTATGATATTATTAATGGAGGCTTTCTACCTAGATCCCTTCATTCTCCTCTTGTATATATCCCAAAGTACTCTGCAGATTTTAGATCCAGTAATCACTCTACCCACCCCACAACAGAAATGCAGCAGCATTTGCAATGAAAACGTAACAACATTTTAGCAATGCACAGTAATGCTGCATAGCAATTTATGCCCAGGCATAGAAAAAATACTTTATCCAGCTTATTCACATGGGGAAGAAGACATATGTGCTTTATGGCACCCAGAAACCTCAATCAAGTGCAGGAATCCAGTGTACTAGGTGCTGTGCAGACGCAGAAAGGAGCCATTCTCTGCCTTAAGAGGATTGCAGACTAAAGACGACAGGTAGAAGAAAATTATGCTTTTTAATAGATACGCTGGGTCTGGCCTTTCCTTAGCTACCTGTTCTCTACAGTTTTCCCTTCAATGACAATGGCAGAGAGGGGGGAAGAGAAACACCAGCTCAATCTGTTTTCCCAGTGTGGGACGAGGTCTCCCATTTACAGTTCAGAGCAAGAAGCCATCGTCCTTGTCGGATCCCAATATATTCCATGCATCAGATATCCAGGTTGTATCCATATTGGTCTAAAGGAAAAAGGAATCACAACTCATGGTAGAGGTGATATCTTTTATTACACCAACTAGATTTTTGCAAAAAAAAGTCTTTAATTGCAACATATTCCATCACATTCACTGCAGCAGTCCTAGCTTTGGCTGTTTCTCTGTCAGTATTGACTGGTGAAACTCTATTGAGTTGAATGGACTTCTCCCAACCTACACTCGCAGAGAATTTAGTCTATTTTTTTAAAGGCCTTCTGCCTCTTCCATTTCCCGAGCCAAAGATATATATATAAAATCTGTTTGTGTTCTAATGTCATTTGTTCTCTAATGTTATTTTCTTTTTTTGAAGCTGACTCATTACAGAGATTTTAGTTGCTAGGTCACCGCAGAACCCCACAATGTAGCCTTTGCAGTCAAGACGTCTGCTGCAGCTCTAGAAGGTGGTCGGCTACTTCATGCTACCAACCCCAAAAGCCCAGCCAGGAGCTGGGTAAAATGTCAGGAGCATTTCAGGAATGAAGATGGAGCCCACCCCACAGTTCATGTCACACATTTTGCAATCACAGAATCATAGGCAATGAGGACTGGAAGGGAGCTCAGGAGATCACATCTAGTCCAAGCCCCTGCTCAAAGCAGGACCAGCCCCAACTACATCATCCCAGCCAAGGCTTTGTCTAGCCAGGTCTTAAATATGTCCAAGGATGGAGACTCCACCACCCCTCTGGGGAGCCTGTTCCAGTGTTTTACTATCCTCCTCATGAGGAAGTCCTTCCTAAATGTCTGACCTCAACTTCCCTTGCTTCAACATGAGCCCATTGCTCCTTGTCCTGCCATCTGCCCCCACTGAGAACAACCCAGCTTCATCCTCTTTGCAGCCATCCTGCAGGGAGGTGAAGGCTGCTATTCAATCCCCCTTCAGTGCTGTGGGTGCAGTCCATCCCATCGTCCAGGTCATTGATGAAGATATTGAACAAATCTGGCCCCTGAACCAACCCCGGGGCACTTCACTTGATACCAGCTGCCAACTAGACATTGAGCCATTGATTACTACCCTCTGAGCCTGATGATCCACCCAGTTTTCTGTTCACCTTCCAGTCCATTCATACCTTAGCTTCCTTGTGAGAATGCTGTGGGAGATGGTATCAAAAGCCTTGCCAAAGTCAAGGCACACCACATCCACTGCTCTTCCTGCATCCACAGAGCCAGTCATCTCATCATAATAAGCAATCAGGTTGGTCAGGCATGACTTGCTTAGAAAATCCATAAATTCATTCCTTGGATAAATTATTTTATTGGAGGTGGGGGGGGTTCCCCTACCCTAGCTGCAGCTCTTCCTCTCCCAACCCTTCCATTACAGAAAAAAATATATAAGAAGATGAGTAACTAAAAGGGGATTTTATTCCCATTCATTACTATTCTTTTGTTTCCTGGCCTGTTTTCTTTTTACATACTCCCAGCCCTAGAATATTAAAGAGAAATCTTATGAAGTCCCAATCATGACAACAGATCTCTGCCCTGCAGGTTAGTCAAAAGTGATTGATCAACCTTCAGAGCATGGCCCAGCACCCTCATAAGGTCCCCTAACCCAGCCTCCTGCTCAAGGCAGGACCATCCCTGACTAAAACATGCCAAGTGCCTGTCCAAACTGCTCTTGAACATTTCCAGGGATGGATTTGCTTTATAGACCTCCAGAAACAGAAGATTATATCTAGGGGGATATGGATATGACATGCCCTGGGAAGCAGCACTACACCCATACAAATTCATACAGCAGTGTCCTTGACCTGGGCATGTCATCGTCATCAGTGATCTCTTTATTTGAGGATGATCTCTACCACAGTTCATGAAGGTAACTTAAGGGTCCGATCCTGGAGTTGCAGATCCACCCGCAGGGGTGGTTGCAGGTGTTTCTGCAGGGGAGAGTAGGCTGTAGGCTGGGATTTCTTTCTTTTTACTTCATAGTATCATAGTATCATAGTGTCTAGAGTCGGAAGGGACCTGGGCAGATCATCTAGTCCGACTCCCTGCCTTGGCAGGAAAGAGCACCGGGGTCA
>JAGPOW010001338.1:1952384-1964665 GCA_030014935.1 Caiman crocodilus | reverse complement strand
AGTTCCCTAACTAGCTCCTCACTAACCCCTGGCCCAGACATGCCTCTCCCGGGGCCCGAGGGGGGCCCAGCAGGGAGGCTGCTGTTCTGGTCCCTACTTTGGAAGACAGAGACTTCCTCTGCTCTCTTCTCTGCTTCGAGGGCAAGATGCCTTACCTCAAAATGAGCTGCCACTTGCTTGACATTGCTGCATCAATGGATTCAGTTAGACTCCAGCTTCTCCCAGCTCTTGATTTCAGCATTCATTTTCTTGAGGTATGCTTTCATTGTGTCCGTGTAGTGTTTCCTTTGACCACCATTAGATCTCAGACTATTACTAAAATTTATTCAGGCTATTACTAAACTAAGCTGGGAATACAGTTCTTGTTTTGGGAGTTGAAAATTAGGCATCTGCACACAACGTCTGGTCCAGCAAAGCTGGTTCTTGAGGATCACCAACTCAATGCTGGTAACATTGACTTCATCAAGGAGGCTGGCATTTGTGGGTGATAGTCCCATTTCACGTGGAGGATTTTCTGGAGGCATCGTTGGTGATACCTCTCCAGGCTCTTGAGATGACAATGGTAGGTCAGCCACATTTCCCATCCAGAAAGGAAAGTAGGGATGGTGACTGCATTGTGGCCTGGATCTTGGTCTCTTTCCAGGGACTGCAATCAATAAAGACATGCCAAAGTAATTCCCAAAGGCAGCACTTGTGCCCTGGATCCTGTGCTGGATCTACTCATCCATGTTCACTCTGTGAAAGGTGGCTACAGAGATAAGAGAAGTGCCCAGTTACCTCCAGGGTCTTTCTGTCAATGGTAATTTGGGAAGCGGGGGTCACATTTATGGCCCAGGACAGGCTGATAGAGAACAATTTAGTCTTCTCAATGTTGAGAGGCCCAAAGTTCAGTACATTTCTGCAAAGAGATCCAGCATGGATTGGAGGTTTTCCTTAATGTGTGCAAGGATGGCACAGTTGTCAGCGTACTGAAGATCAAGGATGGTTGTTTTGAGTATTTTGATCTTTAAGTAAAAACATCCCAAATTAAGGAGCCCTCTATCCATTCCCAATGGCCTGGGCACAGCATTTAGGAATATGGCTGCTTCCCAACCCAGAAGTTGTAGAGCTGTCATCCCGCAGCAGAAGGCAATGACATACTGTATCCTCTCATCAGGCACAGAAAAGTCCTACCTGGCTTCAGTCCAGGATGAATTCTTCAAATTTGGGTTAAAAGGTCCATTTCAGCAGGTCCTGGAAGGCTCCAAAATCTGGAACAGTCCAAGAAAATCCCGGCCTATAGGTTACTTCAGGTCACTCCCAGTAGGGACTGGATAATATGCATCAGCAACTTAGAAATAACAGACCTCAGCATCCAGAGTGTGTTTTATACAGCAGAGGTGCCTAGTTGCTGAAAATGTACCTGTGTGCCAGGGGGTGGGATAATGTGAGCAGCGCATACATCAAAACCAAGCTGAATGGGACCTAAGTGGTACAGTGGCCTCCTGCTGAGCTCACCCTGGAAGGGAGAAAATAAACCAATGTTGTGTGCAAATATTACCACATGTTATTTGCTACTAGGATATACAGAATTAAGGCATAAAGCTACCAGGTCTGTTCTTTTAGGTCAAGCTGTAGATGCTCATGCTTTTAGATCCAGAAATCCCAGATTCAATTTCCACAGATAATAATCCATCTAGGGCTGTTGTTCTTAACCTTTTTAGATGCGAGGCCCCCCTCGGAAAATGTCACCTATTTGTTTTCACTATTTTTTACTACAAAAAAATAATAGAAAAATATTCTTCTGTTGCAAAGAACTGAGACGTAGCACAACCGGGTAGAGTGTTTTTAACATAGATTCCTCTCTGAAATCTCTGGGTTTCTCATATGAATCATGTTTGCACACCAACCAGTGCTAACGTTGTGTAACAGTGCCCTTGAATGGATCTCAAGGCACCCTAGCATGCTGCAACACCCCAGTTGAGAATCACACTGATCGAGGGGCATTGTTTCAAACAAAGATGCATATTATTTCATGTAAGATTGTCCTTGTCACACAACCAGTGGTTTCTTTGTGTTGCTTGCAGTTCTATAGAGTCCAGGCTGCTCCTCTTCATTATCTGATGAACTTCATTTCTTTCCATCCCCTTCTCTGCTGTGTCTCAGTTGCATCACCCTCTTCTCTAGATGGTTTCCATTCTTCCTTGATGTACTTACAATATGCCAACATTAACTTCTTGATGTTTTAGTGACTAACACTTCCCTTTTGCCAGCCATTCTGAATCATTTTGGCTGGTTCAGCATATCTCTACAGTGCTGACACACACCATTATTCTTGGATGCAAAATTTCTAAAAGGATTACATCCTTTCCATTTGCTAGCAAGAGCCTGCTTTCTTCTGTTGCCTTTTTTGGCTACAGGATTACCATGAATTTGCATGCAAAAATGGTAGACCACATGTTCTGTGGTTCAGAGTCTAATTAAACTTCCACTGATGTCACTGGGAGCCTTTTCCTTGACTTGAATGAGAATTGGGTTGGATCCTTTGAATTTTAAATAAATTTATTGAAACCATTTTTGGATCCATCTGTGAAGCAGATTTTCCCTGGTTCCATCGTGTGTTGCCCACAGCTTCAACATGAAACTAATGTTTAAAGAAAACCCTGAGATGACCTGAAGCAGCTTTCTGTCATTCAAAGCATCCAGACACTAAGGCTTGACTTTGCAAAGCAGAACTTACCCCAGGTAGTTTCACAACCTGAATATCTACTTTGTGAGCTACTGAATCTGGTTTCTGTTTGAAAGTTCAGGACTGAAACAAGGATTAACCAACAATTTCAATTTCACTGCCTTATTTTTGGTCTCCTGTCAGGCCAGACCATTCTTGGTCCACTACCTGGTACCATGTAACCAGTACAGCCTGTTCCACGATTGGGTTGTTGACAACTAAAGTGGTGCCCCCACCTGGACTTGCCTGGATGAGAAGGATGTGTGGACTGAAAACGAGACCTGTCAAAGAGCAGATGATCTCCCTGCAAGCCAACAGCCATCCATACCTGGAGAAGAGATGGGCACCACCAGGTCACTCTGCCTGAAGAAACTCCAGTGATGAAAAGCAACTCAGCTAGAGTTGTTACAGCATCTAAGGTGCCCAGATGGTTACAGCAGCGTTGGGACCAACTGACTGATTTTTGGTTACTTCTAACTTCACCAAACTTTAAGCATTTGGACACAAATCATATATGCTAAATCTGTTTCAGGCTGAACTGTACTGGAAGGTTTTTGGCTAAACAAGTGAGCAGTATTTAGAATCAAGGCTAGGGGAAAACAGGATGGTCTGCCATGTAAAAACAATTCTTGTGGCCCTTTGATGCAAAGTACTCCCATGCTTTGAAACAGGGAAATGCGATTTAGCCAACAGGTGGCTTTTGGGACACAGGTTTGACTTTTGCTCTTTGCACGCAAATCTACCCAAATTTAGCCAAGTTATAATTTTTTAAAAATAAATCGCATTTTACTTATGCTCAGAGACTTATTGAAGCTTCACAGCTAAATTATCTGCACATTCTGCCCTCACCGGATGTATCTACATAAGACACTTTACTGCAGAGCCGAATAGTTAGCTCCACATTAAAGCATCACCATCTATATATGCAGTGTTATTAGGCCAGAGTAAACTAATTAACTCTTCTGTTAGGATAGTACTGCCTAACAAAAGTAGTATCCTACGATGAAGTTATTTACCCCACTGCAGTGCACATGCAGACTATGACCGGGTTTCACTGGGGCATAAGGGTGCTACAGTGCAGGGGCTACCTGATGGCTAGCCTGGCACTGTAGCACCTTCATGCCCCAGCCAGCCTCTCCACAGCATGTTGAGCTGTGGGGGAGCAGCTTTGGGCTTGCAGGCTGACTCTCCAGGCCCCTTGCCAGCTGGGACTGTGCTGCCCTGGCTCAATCATAGAATCATAAAAAGTTAAGGTGGATGGGACCTAACAAAGTCACATCTAGTCCAACCCACTGCTCAAAGCAGGACCAGCCCCAAATAGATCATTGCACCGAAGGCTTTCTCTAGCTCGGTTTTGAAAACCCGCAAGGATGGAGATTGCACCACCTTTCTGAGTAGCGTGTTCCAGTGTTTTACTGGCCTCTTAGTGAGAAAATTAATCCTAATATCTAACCCCAACATCCCTTGCTGCAACCTGAGCCCATTGCTCCTTGTTCTGTCATCTGCCATCACTGAGACCAGTCCAGCTCCATCCCCTTTCAAACCTTCCTTCAGGTAGTTGAAGGCTGCTATTCAATCCTCCTTCAGTCTTGTCTTCTATAGACTAAATAAGCTGAGTTCCCTCAGTCTTTCTGCATAAGTCATGTGCCCCAGCCCCTCAATCATTTTTATTGCCCTCCACTGGACTCTCTCCAATGTGTCTACTTCCTTTCCATAGCGAGGGGCCGAAACTGGACACAGGACTCCAGATGTGGCCTCCCCTGTGCTGAATAGGGGGGAAGAATCACTGCCCTTTATCTGCTCCCACCAATGCAGCCCAGGATGCCTGTAGCCTTCTTGGCAACAAGTGCACACTACTGGCTCCTGTTCAGCTTCTTGTCCCCCATCACCCCCAGGTCCTTTTCTGCAGAGCTGCTCCCCAGGCAGTCACCCCCCGCTTTCCCAGTGCAGGGCATTGTTCCCTCCTCAGTGCAGGACTTTGCAATTGTCCTTGTTGAACCTCAGGAAATTTCATAGAATCATGGAATCGGGTCAGAAGGGACCTTGTAGATCTTCGGGTCTGACCCCCTGCCTGGGCAGGAGGGAAACTGGGCTCAAATGACCTCAGCCAGGTAGGCATCAAGCCTCTTCTTAAAGACCCCCAGGGTAGGAACCAGCACCACTTCCCTTGGAAGTGGGTTCCAGATCCTAGCCGCCCTGACTGTGAAGTAGCTCTTACGGATGTCTAATCTAAACCTACTCTCCAACAGCTTGTGGCCGTTATTCCTTGTTATCCCAGGGGGTGCTAGGGGAAACAAGGTCTCCCCTAAACCCTTCTGGTCCCCGCCCTTGTGAGTTTTATAGACAGTCACAAGGTCCTCCCTCAGCCTTCTCTTGTGAAGGCTGAACAGATTTAGGTCCCATAGCCTCTCACTGTAGGGTCTGCACTGCTGTCCCCAGATCATGCGGGTGGCCTCCTTTGGACCCTCTCAATGTTGTCCACATCCCCCTTGAAGTGCGGCACCCAGAACTGGACACAGTACTCCAGCTGGGCCTGACCAGTGTCGCGTAGAGAGGGAGGATCACCTCCTTGGCCCTACCTGAGATGCACCTGTGGATGCATGATAGGGTCCGGTTACCCCTGCCAACCGTGACCTCGCATTGTCGGCCCATGTTCATCTTTGAGTCAGTCATGACTCCAAGATCCCTTTCTGCCTCCGTGCTCTCAAGAAGGGAGTTTTCCATCTTATAACCATGTTGCTGGTTACTACTGCCCAAGTGCAGCACCCTGCACTTGTCCGTATTGAAACGCATCCTGTTTTCATTAGTCCACCCTTGCAACCTATCCAGGTCTTGCTGCAGTCTCCCTCCCTACTAGCATTCCCACCTCACCCCAGATTTTGGTATCATCAGCAAATTTAAACAGGTTGCTTTTCACTCCATTGCCCAAATCGCTGATAAAGAAATTGAACATTGTGGGCCCAAGGACTGAGCCCTGGGGGACTCCGCTGCCCACTTCCCCCCAGGTCAAATATGACCCGGCCACCACCCCCCTCTGAGTACGACCCTTCAGCCAGTTTGCAGTCCACCTGACTATGTAGGCATTGATGCCACAGTTGCCTAGTTTTTTAATGAAGATGGGGTGGGAAACAGTGTCAAAGGCCTTGCTGAAGTCCAGAAAGACTACATCCACAGCGACACCTGCATCCAATGCTTTTGTGACCTGATTGTAAAAGGTAATCATGACCTGCCCCTAATGAAACCATGCTGGTTGCCCTTGAGCATCATCCCCGATGCCGGCCCATCACAGATGTGCTCTTTGATGATCTTCTCAAAGAGTTTCCCCAGGATTGATGTAAGACTGATGGGCCTATAGTTGCCCAAGTCCTCCTTTTCTTTTCACCCAATCCTCCAATTTATCTACATCGCCCTGAATCCTAGCCCTACCCTCCAGCATATCTCCTACTCTCCCTAGCTTGGCGTCACCTGCAGACTTGCTGAGTGTGCACTCTATGCCATCTTCTAGGTTACTGATGAAGACATTGAATAAAACTGGCCCCAGGACCAATCCCTAGGACACTCCACTTGATACCTGCTGCCAACTAGACATTGAGCCATTGATTACTACTCTGTGAGCCCAATGCTCCAGCCAAATTTTCTTCTATCCCCTTTACAGTCCATTCATCCAGCCCATGCTGCCTTAGCTTGCCTGCAAGAATATTTTGGGAGACCTTATCAAAACCTTTGCTAAAATTAAGTTATATCACATCCACTGGTCTCCCTACATCCACAGAGCCAGTCATCTCATCGTAGAAGGCAATCGGGTTGGTCAGGTATGTCTTGCCCTTGGTGAATCCACGCTGACTGTTCCTAATCACCTTCTCCTCCAAGTGCTTAGAAATGGATTCCTTAAGGACCTGCTCCATGATTTTTCCAGGGACTGAGGTAAGGCTGACTGGTTCCTTGGATCCTCTTTTTTTCCCTTTCTTAAATATGGGCGCTATGTTTTCCCTTTTCCAATCATCACCTTCCAATCATCAAGTGACATCCGCAGAGCTTTTGAGCATGCACCAGGCAAGGGACAGCAAAGTTCACAAGAACTTCCCAGCTGTTGCAGGCCAGTCGTGAAATGGAAAATCTCTCCTGAGCTCTCACTAGATTTGGCCAGCATAGAGGAGGAAGTGCATGTCTTGAATACAGAGGAAAGCAGGCAGCTGAGGGAACAGATGTGGATAGAAATTGGAAGGAAAATGTAACTGAGAACAAGCAGAAGAGCTGGAACCGAAATGAACTGACTAGGAAAGTGACTAGGAGGCACATACAATCTCCATTTAGGAATTTTCTGTCCTTTGTTCAATTTGGAACATATTTTTATACATGCAGTATAACAACATTGCAATACATCCACTCCATTCTGCACTGAAGTGGGCACATCTGGAGTCCTGTGTCCAGTTTTGGGCCCCCCACTACAAAAAGTATGTGGACAAGTTGGAGAGAGTCCAGTGGAAGGCGATGAAAATGGTTAGGGGGCTGGGGGATGTGACTGGTGAGGAGAGGCTGAGGGAACTGAGCTGATTTAGTCTGCGGAAGAGAAGACTGAGGCAGGATTTAAAAGCAGCCTTCAAATCCCTGAAGGGTGTTTCCAAAGAGGATGGAGCTGGGCTGTTCTCAGTGGGGGCAGATGACAGGACAAGGAGCAGTGGGCTCAAGTTGCAGCAAGGGAAATTTAAGTTAGATATTAGGAAAAACTCTCACGAGAAGGGTAGTGAAGGACTGGAACATGATCTCCAGAGAGGTGGTGGAGTCTTTGAGCAGTGGGTTGGACTAGATATGACCTCTTGAGGTCCTTTCACACCCTCATTGTCTATGATTCTGTGATACATAGCATATCTAATGGTGACAAATGGCAGAGGCATGTGAAAAATTCCACTTAATATGCACTTGTTCTAATTTCACCCCAAAATGGCACTGCTGGAAGGGGCTTGAAAGACAAAATTCAGAGAGAGGAGTAAATCGTCTTGCAAAAAGTGCTATGGGATCTTTAATCTTTAGCAGGAAGAGATTCAGTTTTACAACTTTCTTAGAAGTTTCATTCAAGACCAACCTGGTATTATGAGTCAGATATTCAGCTGGTGTATCTTGGTGTAGCTCCATTGACTTCATAGTCCCTATGATTTTTTAAAAATTTAAATGAAGTGCTTATTTTTCATTAACTTGAACATGACAAGGGGGAAGTGAGATGTGACAAACGGAAGAAAATATTCCCAGCTCAGTTCAGACGAGAGCTTGGCATTTAGAAATACTGGTTGTTTTTCGCACATCCAAGAAGTATCAAATAATATTAATCACTGTGTACAGTGACTGCAGAGGAAGCCGGAGTCGTAGCAATGAAAGGTTATCATCACAGAAGAGAATAAGAAGGTGGAAAACCACATTTGCTGATGCAATATACGTTATAGGCGTTACCTGACTGTCACCCTGAAAAGTCACAATAAACGCCAGCAACACGTAATCTCCTTTCATGTCTTCTTTAAAAAAATGGATTCCTTCTCCACATTATATGTTGTTCGTGTTTTCAGAGAATGCCATATTTTCTCGCATACAACACGTCATGTTTTCCCCAAAATCAGTTCCTCAAAATCAGAGTGGATGTGTCAGCAAAGAAGCTGATTTTATACCTTGGATAGAAGTGCTGTGCTTTGGTTCCTGCTGCCCTGTACTATTTAGGCAGTGGAGAGAGTCAGATGACCTAATGGTTCTTTGGTCTTCACTCCAGGGTTGCTAACAATCCTCTTTTCTTTTTAAGGGTCTTATTGTTCCACTAATCAAGCTAACCTTTCATAAGGCAATTTATCTGTTTGCCAGCTGCTCCTACTCTCTCTCCTCCTATTTCACAGAGTTTCAGAAACTCTAACTCTTCAAATTCACAGATCCATCAATAGAAACCAGTCTTTAGCAGCAGCTAGGATTTCAGCTTTAGTTCTGCAAGAAAGGGAGGGTGAAGATTAGGATCTTCCCCTGTTCTATGCAGCCATAATTCTGAAAAAATCTTTTTTTCTTCATTCTGCCTTTCAAAACAAGGTATGTATTATATTCCAGGGCATGGTGCATGTGAGAAAATACAACAGTTTGTACTTATTTGATTTTATGCTATCACCAGCTAAACCCAACTTCAAAACAAAATTCATAGGTGAAGTTAGTAAAATGAAGAATATCTATCAGGTTTCACACCAGCACTGGTTGCATTTCAGGGATGAGTAAAGTTGTGTTGAGATGATGTTGTTGGCATGACAGTTCAGGAGACATGCAGAAGCCAACAATTCTTGTGGGTGGTATCTTTTATTGCACCAACACAATAGTATGGTAGATATAGACATTGGCAAGCTTTTGGATATCACAGTACCCTTCCTCAGGCCTCCAGAGACCAATGGAAATATTCAAGAGGCAAAGATTTTTGGGTGATATATTTATGGGATTAATTGCTTAGTTGGGATAGAGTTAAACAACTTTTCAATGCAAGACATTCTTCAGGTCTGAGGAGAAAAGAAAGCACAGAGATAGTAAAAAAAACAGTTAATAGAACTATGAAGTTTGTTGGGGGGAAGAAATTCTCAGGGTTAGCAGATAAATAAACTATTAGACAAGAAAAGAAGTTCAATACTGAGAGGTCGAGGCCTATCAAAAGGGAGGAGTGTCATTATCACCTTTCATGTGTGGGAAGAATTTAGGAATAAGGTAGGTTATAATGCACCATAAGACCAAAATCAGTGTTAAGTCCTTGGTTCCTAGTGTCCAAACAGCTTATGAATTTTTGTTCCCAAGTTTGCCTTTCAAAGGTGTTAGGTGAATACATATTGACAGAAGGAAAGAAAGAAAGAAATATTATCTATATAAATATATATATTTACATATAACATATATAGTTTAATATTTTATACAATATATACTAAATATGCATCAATATATATCCACCTACCACCTTTAAAAGACAAACTTGGGAACAAAAAATCAGTTGCTTTTGGGCCACTAATATGTATTTATATATATATTGTGTATATGTGTGTATATCTATACACACACACACACACACACACACATATTAGTGGTCCAAAAGCAACTGAAATGCACTGGACGTAAATAAGGAAATACATAAATATAAATATACAAGAGGCGAGGTTTTTTGTGGGGGTCTTTTATTAGACCAACTGCATGGTTGGCTTAGACTCAGACAAGGTTTCAAATGCAGTGCATTCTTCTGCAGGTCACTGCATCTGAAAGTTTGTCTGAACCTATCCCAAGTGCACAGCTGGTCCAATAAAAGATATCTCCCGCAAAAACCCATGCATCTCCCAGCTTTCCTTGACCATCATATCACTCTACCACCACCATAAGTATAACTATGTATACATGAAGATTACAACCAAGTTGTCATCAAAAAACTGACACTTGTGTGCATGGGGTAATGTCATTTTGTGGTTAAGGTACAAGGTGCATTGCAGGAAATGGGGGGTGAGATTTTGGCTCCATGAAAATCAATGACAAAATGTCCATTGACTTCAGTGAATCCAAGATTTCACTTCTAGCTTCTATTCACTGCTCTGCAGAAGCCTGATTGTACACATGACCTTGGCCAAATGACTTCACCTCTTTCTGCTTTCACAGTGCTTCTTGAACATTAATGAATTAAGCCTCACAACAGTCCTCAAAAGTGGGTCATTATTACTGGAATATCAAATCAATCCCTGACTAAAGCCGCTATAGTAATCAGGCAACCTTTATATTTCCCAACCCAATTTAAAACAGGATGCACAGTCCAAGCCTCACTCCCTTCCTTAGATTTAGCTGGATTAAGAAATGACCAACGAGCACTTGTACACGTTATCAGGCTTCTTTAGCAAAAAATATTCTAGGTTTATTAAGATAAAGTGCAAGTCTTCTCTGTACCTCTGGCTGCTCTGGGATTCCTCTTTGAGGCTGCTTAGGCCTGACCCTAGGTCCTCTGTGCCTCAGATTCAAGATTCCCACTGCTCAGGCATTGCTTATTTCCATTGCATCCAAGAAGCAGCATAACCAGCCCCATCAACACCACTGAGATGTTCATTTAGCATCCACCGGCAGGACTGTCCACATCTGCTAACAAGATGGGCTCCCCACACAGCACCTCCAGGTACTTACTCATCTTTTCAGGCTGAAATTGAGGCAGCTAATGAGTTTAGGGGACTACACAGGGGGGTGGAGGTCAAATAGTACAAGAACACATGGTTTCATAGTTTTTAGGGGCTTAATGGGACCTCACAGATCATCAGGTCCAGCCCTCCTGCACTTGGGCAGAAAAGACCATTGGGATCAGTTGACCCCAGCAAGATAGGTGTTAAGATGCTTTTTGAAGATCACCATGAGAAGGTATAGTAACACCCACTATGGCACAAAGATAAGATCAGTGTGCTGACCAATAACTCACCCAGACTGTCACTAAAGAGACTCCATAAAACCAGGTGGGAGCCTCCATTCAACAGAGGGAAGTCGCATAGAAATTGTAACGACCAAGTCATACATGTCCTGCCTCAGGTGTATATGGATGGCACAAGGGATTCAACCAAGACCTCTGGAACTAAACATTTGAGCTGCTAAAGCTTGAGCTGAAAAGCCCTAGACAAGCTGATGCTTAATGTCTTTTAAAAGTGGCTGATGCGTAGAGAAAACACACCTGCTATGCCACCCCCACCCGGGCACAAGCAGCACCCTCTCTTGCAGCCACCAAGCTCTGTGATCCTGCTTCCCCACTGCCTGCTTGGGAGGAGTGGGGCTCCCTGGACAGGGTCCTAGTTGGAAGCAGTGGCTGTGCACCTTGTGGTGGGCTAGTAGGGAGCACTACTGTGCTGAGCCACCCACATCAGTGTACCCAAACCCTGCTTTGGGTATCTCCTCTGGGGCACCCTTGTCCATTCCTGGAGCACACCTGTAAGCTTGGAGTGATCACTGTCACCACCCGGGCTTTGGCCTCTGTTAGGGCTTTGTGCCACCCGGGGTACACAGACCCTGCTAACCTTGGAGGTGCTTTGCCCACTGGTAGTATTTCTGGGTGCTTTTTATAACCTGGAGCCACCCAAGAGGTTTTCAGGTAGTAATCTACTGAGCTCTATTAGGAGCGTAAAGGCCTGTCCCTCCTCTCAAGCATTCGTAGCTAGGTGTGCTGTAACAGATAGATTTTATTAATCCAAGAGAGGGAAAATGGGGAAGGAGTACACAATAGAAGAGTATTGGAAAAACAATGCCTTGAGTAAAACAGAATGGGCTTGTTGGCCCTTTGGATATGCGTCTAGTTCACTTAATCCTAAATTCTGGCTAAATTTCAGGTAAATTACTCACACATTCATCTAGAGACTGATGGAGCTTTGGAGGCCTTGTGCTTGTTTCAGCATCCCAAAAATGTCCTCCCTCCTCCAGGATGGAGTGCTCCTTTTATAACCTTTATGACTGCAACACTAAGTCCCAAATAGTATCATAGTATCTAGGGTCAGAAGGGGCCTAGAGCAGGCCATCTAGTCTGACCCCCTGCCAATGGCAGGAACGAGTGCTGGGGTCACAGGACCCC
>JAGPOW010001338.1:1924378-1952284 GCA_030014935.1 Caiman crocodilus | reverse complement strand
CACCTTCCAGTCCTCCGGCACTTGTCCAGAGCTCCAAGAGCACTCGTATAACCGAGCCAAGGGCCCAGCAATCACCCCCGCCAGCTCCCTCAACACCCTAGCAGGGGGCATTAGTTGAGGCAGACTAAACTTTTTAAAAGACGTCACCAAACAGGCCCAACAGGTACCTGGATGGGAACATGAGACAAAGGGTCTCTGTACCACAACGGGGGAGGGGAGGAATGGGAGGTTTCAGACCCAGGACAGGGAAAGAGAGAGGAAGATTTTTTCATACACCTTACAACTTCAGATCCATGCCCACACCTGTGCAAAGACCACTTACTGCCAGTATGGCTCCATCCTTCTGCCAAGGGGCACTTAGACCTGTAGCATATCTACAGGCTTGACTCTATGACCCTCCTGCTAAGCCCAAGATGCCCAGACAAGGAAATAAGCTGCACCCACTCTTTCCTGCCCTGGCACATCCAGTCCTCACCCTCAGGCAGAGCAGACAGCTTGAAGCAGAGATGCGTGAAAGCCTCCAAGTCCATTGCACAGCTTTCAGGCTTCTGCTTCTGGAGCCCTGGGATCATTTTTCTTCTGCAGGAGAAAAGCTTGAAAAATGAAGGCTAGAAACAGACATTGTCTTTGTCCTGGAGCAAGTTCTGCTTGTATTTGTCCCAAAACAGAAAAGTCCCGGGATTGGTGTGTGCACACATCACCCTTCCAATCAGGGTTTCGTGAATGGACTTCTGCTTTGATTGATTCAAGAATGCAATCCCAGAACAACTGTTAAGACACACTTTACAATGTACTGAGACAAAGTGTTATTATCACTGTTTATCCTATGAACTTTTCTTAGGGTTTGTTCTAGGGCAATAGACACGGACATCTCAACGATTGCATATTATCCCGAGATAAAATAGTTTCTCATGGGACAAACGCAATGTCTATTCGTAGCCTATTAGTTCCAAACAAAAAAGAGGCAGCTTTAAAAAAAGTTCTTATTTATAGAAAAAAAGTGATTTTTAAGTTAATTTTACAATCTTTGGGATGTCATTTATGATTTTTAAAGACTTACAGTTGGGGTACTATTGGTTTCCTGGCCCCTGCCCTAAATTCCTCCTGTCTTTTTAGCAGCCGTTTTATCTCAAGTAGGAGAAAGTCTCATAGAGAGCGTGAAGACTTTTAAAGGGCCACAGCAGAAAGAGTTCCACCAACTTTAGAAAGCCCCAAATTCAAGTCTATTCCGAATGAAATCCTTTTATCCCCCGAGGCCTTGAAAATGATTAAACCCCCTCTTCCACTTATTTTTAGTCCTGAACAGAAACAATAAAGAAGCTGAGCCTGCACCTGTCATCACTGACTGTCACACAGCCAGAGACAAGATGTCCATCCCTTCCCTTTTATCCCGTATATTCTCCAGCTATTACATTTTACTATTAAAACCCCCCCAGGGCTGGAGCAAGTTTACAATGCAGGGAGCCTACGGTGTTATTCTTGCAATTGTTAAATGAGCGTCAGAATCTATTGTTGGGTGTTTCTATGGGAACGGTGCACTGTCCTGGAAGGCAGTTTATGCTTCATGCCAGTAATATTTACTTTAATTTTGCATGGAGAGAAAAGGGGGGCAAATTTGCTCTGCCACTTCGGTGCGAACCTGGAATCCCTGGCTCCTTGCAGCAGAACGTGACCTGCTGCTTCTTCCTCAAAGCCCGTTGCACAGAGGGAGAGGTGCTGTTCTGCGTCCTATTAGTGCTGTACCAGATATCACCCTGGCCTTGTTTAACGCTCTACAGCTCAGTTCTTCTTTTCACCTGTGTTAGGACTTTGTCCATTAAGAGCAAGATGCACAAGGCCAAAACGTGCTGGGCTACAAAAAGTGTGGCATGGCACACAGAGCACAGCGTTGGGGATTGAGAGACATGGTTTCTGGCTTTGACTCTGCCCCTCACTCGAGAGTTTGAGTACATGCCTGGGCCTCAGTTTCCCCATCTTTGCAAGGTGGGGAGGGCATGATCTGCAATCTCCTGAGTGATTAGATTTGAGATGGACTGGTACAAAGTGCTTAATAAATGGTAGGCATTGCTTGTAGGTGTTTGCAAACTGCCCTATTTACACCCTGCCCCAAAAGTGCCTTTTCCCCAGAAGTTAGTGGTCCAAATGGGCGGGGGGGAAGGTATTTCTCAAGGGGGGAGCTAACTTCTCTGCCCAGCAGCAGCAGTGGCATTTCTATTCAGGCCGGGCAGATAGAGTCATGGCTCATATCTGCTTATTGCTAATTGCCCTTCAGTCCACAGGCATTAACAACCTGCTCTTTTTTTAAAATCCCAGTTATTGAGCTCTCCTTTCTTCAGCAATTTTGTTGTCTTTTTAACTACTCTTGGCCTCCTTTTATCCTATTTCACAGCTTTGCAGACTGTTTGTAGCTTTATGGATCAGTACAACTAACAAATCATAGAATCCATAGAACAGGAGGGTGTGAAGAGACCTCAGGATGTCACATCTAATCCACCGCCCTGCTCAAAGCAGGACCAGCCCCAACTACATCATCCCAGCCAAGGCTTTGTCTAGCTGCGTCTTAAATACCTCCAAGGATGGAGACTCCCCCATCTCTCCAGGTCACCTGTTCCAGTGCTTTACTACCCTCCTAGTGAGAAAGTTCTTCCTCATATCCAACCCCAACTTCCTTTGCTGTAACTTGAGCCCATTGCTCCTTGTTCTGTCATCTGCCCCCACTGAGACGAGCCCAGCTCCATCCTCTTTGCAGCCCCCCTGCAGGGAGGTGAAGGCTGCTATTCAATCCCCCTCGGTCTTCTCTTCTGCAGACTAAATACACCCAGTTCCCTCAGCCTTTCCTCACCAGTCCTGTCCCCCAGCCCCACAACCATTTTCATTGCCCTCCACTGGACAATCTCCAATGCGGATCCTTTCTGTAGTGGGGAGCCCATAGCTGGGCACAGGGCTCCAGATGTGGCCTCCCCAGTTCTGAATAGAGGGAAGAATCACTGCCCTCCATCTGCTGGCACCGCTCCTACCAATGCAGCCCAGGATGCCAGTAGCCTTCTTGGCAACAAGGACACACTGCTGGCTCCTGTTCAGCTTATTGCCCATTGTAACCCCCATGTCCTTTTCTGCAAAGCTGCTGCCCAGCCAGTCAGCCCCCAGCTTATACCAGTATAATAATACTACCAATAATCTCACTGCACTTCATAGGTCAAAACTGTCCCCTTCTTGAATGGCCACTGACTAGAGTGCCTGTGTCACTGCTCATCTTGTCTCATCATGGCTCCCGGTCCCATGTCTTCACTCCTAGCTCATAGCCCTTCTTTATCCTTGCATGTCTGTTTGCATTTGCATGCAGTCTTTTCTCTGATATTTAGCTCAGCTTCTGGCTGCTTCTCCTTCAGACCTGGGGAAAGGTGCTTGATGCCCAAAAGCTTGTCCGACAGCTCTCCCAACTGTGCAGCTGGTCCAAAAACCGATAGCACAAAAAATCCTTTCCTGTCAAACAAAACCCTAAATAGGTCTGTGAAGCCCAGACTTCAGCAGCAGCTACAGTTCACCTTTTTGGCTGAGCAGCCAGGAGCTGCTGACAGTTCATCTGTGAAAGGGTTAAAACTATAGCTGTTGCCTGCACTGGAAAGAGAGGATGAATGAGCAGAAGAATCAGTTGTGTCTTTCCTAAATTATGGCCACATAGGTTAAAAAATCTTTTTTCCCCCTTCATTCTGCCTTTGCAAAAACAAAGTGCATGTCCTATTTGGGGGAGGGGAGATTCCAGAAAATACAGTACACCTATATGTCCAAGGTTATATTTCAGACCTACCATATGTATTTGCGTGTGTGTATGTATGTACAAGTATATGCCAAACTCATCATTGGCTTTTATCCAGAAAAAACTACAACCACCCAGTTGCAGCAGAAACAAATCACAGGGAGAGAGAAGAGCAGAGAAAGCAAACACGGAGGCTTAAACGTATTAGCCGAGTCCCAGACAAGAAAGAGAACACAGTTCTAGGAGGCTGGGGAGCAAAGCCAGCGCATTCAGAGAGCTGACATGTGCACCATCAGCATAGCCAGAGGCTAGGCCAGAGATCGAGCACCATGAACAGCCTGCAGAGGATCATTCTCCACGGAGATCTGCAGTGCAGGTGTAGCACTGGGACCACGTGCGACAGAAGGGAGCATAAATACAGCACCGCTTGCTCCAGTCTCCCGGTAGGAGCCACACGGAGATGTACCAGAGGAAAGCTGGAAGTGCATAAGGTTGACAGCTGCCTTCATCTTGCCCTTTCTCTCTCATTGCTAACCCTTGAAAAAGATCCGCCAGGCCAGCGACACAATCAGGGGAAGGAAGCAAAAGTAGAAGTCAGAGGAATACATAGAATCAGTGTAAAGGAGGAAATTGGCCCCTTAGCAAGGGATACCTGGAGTTGATGATTCAAGTGAATTTAGAAGTTGACTGTGAAACCCCAAGGGATATGAGACCGCTGTCTACTGCAAGCACAGGACACCTGACATAGCAAACACCACTGGATCATCTTAATATTAGGCAGAAGCCAGAACTAGAGACAAGGATCTTTCATTCTGGAAAGCTGACTCCCCAACCTGGCAACTCAGCCTCATCTATCAGCTTCCATCCTGCCGTTCACCTCTTGACGTACAAGTTGGATCGAACAAGCTCTCAGACCAGGCTGTGCATGCATAAGTTTGACTTTCCTTATGGTGCCCTCCACCCTGAGATCTCTAGAGCTTCACTCTTCATGGAAACAGCATCTCTGAGGCAACCTCTTAGAGAGGAGATGCTCACTGAATCCCATCTTGATGTGACTAGATCTATCTTGTTTCTGTTCGCGTGCAAGCCAAAGGTCATTCGGACTGGAAGATTATAGTTACTTTTTGTGCATGGACAAAACTAGGAGAAAACCTGTTCGCTAGAAGGGTGGTGAAGCACTGGAACAGGTTACCTAGAGAAGTTGTGGCATCTCCATCCTTGGAGGTTTTCGAGACCGGCTAGACGAGCCTTGGCTGGGATGATGGAGTTGGGGCTGGTCCTGCTTTGTGCAGGGGTTTGGACTAGATGTGACCTCCAGAGGTCCCTTCAACCCTCATTGAGTATGATTCTAAAACATAACCAAAAGGTTTAGCAATCCAGAATTGCTATATTTAATCTTCATCTACTCCAGAATCGCCTAGCTGGAATCCAGTAACAGAAGCCTTAGATGAAGGTTGCAAGGATCACTGCAGTGGACAATTCACTTTCTAAAGGGAAGTTATCTGTGTCTCCAGCACTAGGATTGTTTCCTGAAGCAAGGATACTGTAGAGTGGAGTAAAAATTGGGATTTCCATCCCTAGGAAATTCCAGAGCTTCAAATTGGAACAAAAAGGTGACATTCGTGTATTTTTCGCAGAACAAAAATCCACCCCCTCCTCCTAAAAGCAATTCAGGAATATATAAGTATGGCTATACTTTTGATCGACACAACATATTTTAATTTCCCTCAAATCATAGGGTCCTGTTCGCTAAGCTGAGCTGAGCCCAAATGCTTTGTTTCAAGTCAGTTAAATATTGACTGCAATTTTCAATGAGGTCATATTGTTTTATGAGGATTGTCGTTCAGGAGCCCCAGGCTCCCATTCTCCCCTATGGGTCAGGCGGTGTGCTTGGACTGCGTTACCCGTTATGCATCTAGTCTGGTTCCCATGCTGCAACAGAGGGAGCTCTGCATCGCATTACCAGAAGATGTGGTCTCCTCCTCTACGTGGTCCTGGCCCACAGGGAAAAAAATGCAGGCATTTACGTGCTGCTAGACTAGAGAGATGGCATGTAATGTTTTCTTGTACTTACTCAAATGAAAGATTTCAGGTCAGTCCATAAAATGGACTGTTTCGATTTGAGTTAAACTTCTACTATTCAAATTTGAAGTGACAGAAACACTCTGGAGCTAGTCAGGAATTTTTCCTCGGAAAAGAAAAGAAACCGTTCTGTTGGAAATTGATATTTCTACAAAACGATCAAGATTTTCCACAGGAAAATATGATTTTTTTTTCCTCCTGAAGATTGTCTATTTTCCATAGCTATTCGAGACAACTGGCTTTTCTGCCCTGGGGGAAATCTCGGTGTTTCATCTCGATTTGGGATGAAAAATAGAAAAAGATTTTCACAAAACAAAACGTCTCAAAAATCTGATTCAGTTTTGTCAGAACAAAACACTGGGCACATTTATACGAGGCTCAGTGCTCAGCAGACTAACGGCATGAAAACCACACTATTGCACTAACATGCAGTCGAATTAGGCTACTGCATGCTGCTTAAAAGGCGCTCGCCAGCACTACTGCACAGTAGTGGTGGTTCCTGCGCATTAGTTAGTACCTGATATTACAGGACCTACATTTAATGTGCAGTAACCACCGCGCATTAATGCACATGCAGACATGCCCACTGGAAACATCAGGAGAGATGCAGTCCAGCCATGAAACCTGGCCCTTGGGGAACAACGGAGGTATGGGGTACATATACCATAGCTCCCAACATGCACTGCAGCATTGTAGGCAAAGACAGCATTAAGTCAAACTGACTTAAAACTGAGCAAGTCCAGGTCAGCACACCATCCGGTTTGATTCAGATCAAACTGACCCAAAGCAGAATATTTTATTTTAATTTGCCTGATCATAAATAATTTGCCTGATATTTTAGTTAATTGGCCTGACAATTTTATTTTATTTAATTGGCCTGATATTTTATTTAGTTGGCCCTCTTAGCGGGCTGGATCTGGTCCACAGGCTGTATCTTGCCAACCCCTGATCTAGTCCAACCTCCTGCTCAAGGCAGGACCATTCCCATCCAAAGCATCTTGTTTCACCCGTTCTGAAAACTATATAGACAACCCTCTCACACAACTACAAGGCACAATGACTCCAAATGCTAAGAGCAGCCTCGCCTGTCATGAGAAAAGCAGGGGCACATTTTATTAATTAAAATATAATGTTAATAATATTTAATTACATACCTTAATAATAAGATATAGTTGATAGCATAGAATCATCAAATCACAGAGAAATGGGGCTGGAAGGAACCTCCAAAGGTCATCTAGTCCAACCCCTGCCTCGAGCAGAGTCATCCCTACCTTAATTTAATTAAACTAACATATTTAAACATCTTTTTTTCCCCTGGATGCCAAGGAGCTGGACAGGTTATCCAGAAACAACTTCTCATCAAATGAAATGTTCTGAAATCCCATGCATTTTAGACATTTGATGGAAAAGCAGAAGTATGACTATACTCGACTTCTATTAATATAAACATACGATGAATTGCTGTCACCGATTACAACTAACATTTATTTTGTTATGGGTTCGCATCTGAATCCAGCTGATCCCAACTACTATCACCCTCTGATTGTGATCTAGGTGCATTTGCTTTCTGCAGCAGCTAACAATCACAGCCTTGAAATTTCCTTGGGAGATTGAATTGATAATGCCGAAAGCTGACGGTGGAGGCTGGTGCTTGTATTTCTCTGAGAGGAGAGTTAATAAATGTTTATGCTCCTCTGATTAATGGCTCTGAAAGCTTCTCTCCAGAACCTTGGAAACAGTCCTGAAAAGGTCCTGGGAGCTGGTCAGGAAAGCACCTAGTGCTCAGGCCTGGAAGTCTGTTGAGTTGCCTAGTCTGAGACCCCCGCAGCAAGTACAAGTGTTTGGGCATGGAAAGAAAGGGCATTAACCTGTTTTTTTTCCAGCCCTGTCATGCACTGGATCCAGATCTGCCTTGTAAGGCACCTCTGTTGATATGATCCAAAAAGACACAGCCAGGCACCTAGGATCTCACGGGGCACTTGTACACGTTATGCGTTGCTTAGGTGCACGTCACAAAACGTCTCCAAAAATTGCTGTTTCGCTAGATTACTCGCGTGTGAAAATACACCTCGTTGCCTTTTTATCCTGGTAGATTTTGATTTATCGTGGTAAATTAGACCACCTCCGATATGTTTTATTTTCAGTGGGGCCAATAGAGTCAGAAGAAAGAGTTAGTTGTCACCAGAGGCAATCCAACCTGAGAGCTAAGCAAGGAGCCACCTAAAACTCACCAAGAAATTCTGCGCGCCAGGCTCTGTCCGGACTCCCATCACTCCTTGAGCACACAGTAGGCACTTCCATTAACCATGAGCTCAGAGCCCAGTGGTGAGGGCGCTCCCTTGAAAAATGGGACACATGAGGGTGAATCCCCTTAGACTGGAAAGAGCCTAAAAACAGATTTCCCACTTCTTGGGCACGTGCTGTAGCCACTAAGCTGTTATGCCACAAAGGAGCCGTACCGCTGTCACCTTCCTGGACGAAAGTGGCTGTGGAGGCCTCAAGCTACACTGAACAGGATGCTCTCGGGGCTAGTCAAGCAGGGCTGCATGGACTGAGGATGCAGGCAGACTTCGGGTTCCTCCCAGCTCCGAGCTGGATCGCAGCACAGCTTGGGGAGGATTGGGCACTCGGCTGCCCAGACCCGATTGCTTCTGAGCATGCTCAGAAACATACACATCAATGCCTAGGGGGTCTTGGCGGGCCAAAACGGAGGTGCTAAATGAAGGATTTTGCAGGAGCGGGTTTGATCTGAATCATTTGTCATGCTCTAAGC
Organism: Caiman crocodilus; assembly: GCA_030014935.1. NCBI lineage: Eukaryota > Metazoa > Chordata > Crocodylia > Alligatoridae > Caiman > Caiman crocodilus. Next base: position 1,943,672 of record JAGPOW010001338.1, on the reverse strand, counting down.
ATCTTAAAGCCACCTAAGTTCTATTCAGGATCTAGACCTTAGTCTCTCTGTGCCTTAGTTTTCCATCTGTGAAATGGAGATGACAGCATTCCCACTCCCTTTCAGGGGATTAGGAGGATAAATCTTTTAAAGACAATGAAGCCAAACTAAGGATTTACCCAAAGCTGCTTGAAAGATCCTCCTTGACCATCGTGGACGGTGATGCTGGCTCTAGACTTTTGGGGCCATGCTCACCGGTCCTCTTAGGCAGTTTTGTGCCACCCTTCACATCAGCCAGTGCTGACAGGTTGGGTGAGACAAGTTTATGGCTCCTGGGTCCTTCTAAAAACCTTGGGCAACATTTTTAAGGACCAACTTTTTTTTTTCTCCCGCTGAAAAATCCATATCCAGATTGACAGAAACCGCATGTAGATTTGTGCAGAATACATCAAATTGGCTCACCCAGGAAGGGGAAAAAAGCCTCGACTGTGTCCAAAAGGCTCTCTTTCAAAACTACCCAATGAAATGCTCTGAATGTCTGGTTGGAAATTGTGCTTTGCTTGGAAATTTACACCAATTATTATTATTATTATTTTTAAAAAACAAAACAACAAAGGTTAAAACTGAAAATAAAAACGACTGTTTCCACATGACATTTTTCCTTTTAAAAAATGTTGCATGTCAGCCAACAACCCCCACCAAATCAGTTATTCATATAGCTCCTGTTACCACAGGGCACCGTCCTCTCCAGCCCTGGAAGTAGAATAGGCTCTTACAAGCACAGTCTTTACAAGAAAATATGATTTCTTCAAAAAAGAAAAAAAAAAGGAAAAGATAAACCTTTCAACCCGCTCCCTGGAGACTAGCTTCTCCTCCCTACTCATTAACAAAAACATGCCCCCATGCTGCCCGCAAGAATTTCTTTAGTGGCTGGCAATTGTGTGCTGAAGTCTCTGCTGATAGTGGGCCTGCTAATTTTTTTCTGCCTCTGCCCATTAGATGCAAAAAGTACATGCTAAAAATATTGAGAATAGAAGTGGTTATTAAGGAGAGAATAGAAATGCCATTTCTGTCCCCAGCCGGCTTCCTTAAGCACTTGCTAGTTTAGTGCTTTGCCTTTATTACTGATGTTGAGTTCCTTATCTGGGGGGGGAAGGGGCAGAACAGAAACAGATTAACGATGAGGCTAGTTTCGAGTCGCTGGTTGGTCACATAAGCCAAAGTGGCACGTTGGGCTTGGCAAGCTGGACATCCAGTAGCTCCCAGACCGGGGTTTCCGCTGGGCAGCCTCCATCTCATAGCCAAAGTGCCAGGGTTTGAGGGCTAGTGCTTTCCACTCTCTTCTGAACAGCATTACACTAACCCCACCAACAAAATACACCGATTGCAAGGTCTGAAGGGACTGCTCCGATCCGTGGAGGGGCAATGGGCAGGTGTATCCCACCCCAATACAGAGCAGTGTCCAGTGACATCGTGCAAAATGGGAAGTGTGGAATTCCCCCCGGTGACGGATGCACCACACCACGAAGCGAATGAGAGCAGACCTTTCATGTAGTCATGTCTGATGCTTAAATATGCTGACATCTCATGGGCCATTCTGGGCACCGGGTTTCAAGCTGTATCCTTGCACTTCAATGGGAGCTGGAGATGCATGGGGCAGGGGGCGGCATCTGTTTTTCCCCGTTCTCCTGTGTTGCTGTTCCCTGGAAGCAGAATTTGCTTTTGTGATGCTGACAATAGGTACATGCCAGCGAATGCTGAACTGGTCACATGCCAGTTGCCATGGAAACTCATAGGATGTACATTCAAGAAGTCTTCCTGAAGGGAAAGAGAGAAGTCGGTTGTGGAGTCAGGGAGGTTAATTGGTGTAGAGATGAAGCCGGGCTCGCCTGGCGAGCAACCCATGGGGCTGCGTGTCGGCTCCGAAGGCTTTACCAGAGGTGGACTCATTAGCTAGTGCTAAGGGCTAGCATGCAGCCACCTGCTGCCCTTGCATCCCAGCCCCTTCCATGTGAAACCATTAGCAGAGTCCCTCGTGGATGTCCTGGAGCATCGTAGACCTTAGGGCTGGAAGGGATCTCACAAGATCATCGGGTCTGCCCCTCCCAACTCAATTCTGGCTGGGGATGGGACGAGACAGGCGGGAGAAAGGAGGGCACGTACCTGGTCCAGCTCCACCCCAGTTTGGCCATTCACTAGATATTATGGTGGTCCCAAACCTCAAGCCACTTAAGCTTTGAGCTCTTCCTCAGGGTCTCTAAACACACTCAAGACTCAAGTGCAGAGGCTCTTTCCAACATCCAGACCAGAGAGCCAGGGTTTGCGGTCCAAGATACTGGCCCCCACAAGCCCCTTGATGCCCTCAGAGTTTCAGCACACCTCCTGGCACTCCAGCCCCATGGCCATTCTGGATCATGGTTCAGCTTCTTGGGGGAGCATATGCAAGGCAGCATATACCCCACATCACAGAGTGATAGAAACAGATGTGGGGCTGGAAGGGACCTCCAGAGCTCTAGTCCAACCCCCTACCTGAGGCAGGATCAGCCTTATGCAAACCATCCTATGTAATCCATAATCTAAACTCTGTTTAAGAGTACACGGTCAACCCTGACTGACCCTGCCACAGGTAAAGCGGGGGAAGCATGGCAGCTAATGGCCTGTTTCTATGACACGTTGTTAATATACCCTCAAGAGATCCAAGGTAGGGTGCCACATCCCCTGCTACAGAGAAAGGCAACCACCCCCCCATACACACACACACACACAGAGTCCAGACCAATCTGACCATGAAGTAAAATTCATGGAGCAATGTTGTATGAGGTTGAAGAACACCTTTGCTCCTAGCTGAAACAGCCTGAGAAATGCACAGAGGTACTGAAGATGGATAATGCCTGCGTGCTCTTCCATACTGCTGTTTTTTCTGCACTCCTTAGGTTGGCATTGAACCCTCTGGAACGGTCCAGGGTCTTCCTGGAAAGCTCATCGCTTGCTTCAAACCACTGAACTGTTCCAGCTCCACTTGCCTTTTCTGATCTTCCCTGGTCTCATAACAAAGCAGAACCCATCTGCTGCAAAACCCGTCCATCCCTTCCCTCCTGCCCAAGACTATCCAGGTCTTGTCCCAGGCTTCTGTTTATGGATCTCCCGCCTGACAGCTTAGCTTTTTCACCCTAATTTCTACTGCTCCCACCTCTTCCCCAACCATGAGAAGCCGTGTCAGCAAAAATGGATACAGATTCACACAGAGACGCTCATGATACAGCAGTTTTCACAGTAACAGTTGCCTAATGATGTTACGTCAACGATAATTCATTAGTTATACATAGGTTCCCCGAACCATTGCAAGGAGTGGGGGAGGCTTAGGAGCATAAGGAGTCTTGGATGTTGCATTGGCAGTTAGGACCTAATCTTGCAGCTGGCATGGGGACCTGCCTGGTAGCCGGTGAAAGGACCTGAGCACGTAGCTGATGTGCTCACAGGGGTGAGCCACAGAGAAAAAAGGCAGCTGCATCTGTACCAGCTGAACCCTGTACATCATCACTGCATTCAGCTCCAGGTTCAATGAAGGATGGAAACCCAGCCGCCAGTGGAAGAAGCCTGCATGTGGCTTGTTTTATGTGAGGAGGCCATTGCACATTGCCAGGATCCATATGGTTGCCAGAGAAGAAATCTGTGTCCAGTGGCAAGGAGATCTAAGATGCCTGGAGTTATTTTTCCACTGCAGGCTTCATCCACTTTCGTAGCCGTTGAGAAGTATACCTTCCATATCTGCCTGCTCCAACATTGAGCTCTTTATGTCATGTTGGACTGCTCTCTTTTTGATACCTCACCTTTGACCTTACCACCATGTGCAACTCTCCCAGGAGTACAAGACTCCCAGCAGTGTTGCTCTTAGGGTCATCGCTACATGCAAGCCGCTCTACCCTGTCAAAGTGGCAGTCCACGGAGAGGAATCCTACCCTTTGGGAGAGGAATTCATGGACCACCACGGCCCAAATATCATACAGAAAGAGCAACATTGCTTTGCAAGCTCCAGGAGAAAGAAGGCATATTTGGAAAGTGAATCTCCTTAGCCATCTAATCTCAGGACCCCCGGGCTTTGTTCTATAAGTGGGCTTGTGACCCATCAATAGACGGTGGAGATAATGCCTTGAGAAATTCATAGCATCATAAAAAGTGAGGGTTGGGAAGGACCTCAGGAGGTCACATCTTGTCCAACCTCCTGCTCAAAGCAGGACCAGTCCCAACTACATCATTCCAGCCGAGACTTTGGCAAGCTAGGCCTTAAAAACCTTGAAGGGTGGAGACTCCACCACCTCTCTGGAATGGGTTACCTAGTGCTTCATTATCCTCCTAGTGATGGAGTTTTTCCTAATATCTGTTGCACTGGATTTATGACACAGATGCCTGGTTCCGGGCAGACCCAAAACCCTCACATGGACCACAACCACCTCATTCGATAAGAGGCAAATGTTATTGCTACACAGCAATAGCAGATAAGAATAATGCAAATGATTCTATATCTACCAGTCCTAGAGCTGTCAGAGTCAAGGTACATCTGGCCAGTACACAAGCTTCACTCTGAGATTTTCTCTTGTATGTCAGATGTCAGCAGCCTGGAGGTTGGAGGCCAAGGGCCCCACCTCCCCTCCACAGTGGGGTGGGCGAGACAGGCTGGTGGTATGTATGGCCCTCTGTTCATAGTAGCCTCAGGTTCCCCTCTCAGGGATCCTTTGTTACTCCAAAATTACTTTCTTTTGTACTCTCTTCCCCTCTGATGACTCTTCATCTCTGGTCATCACTGATTGGTCTCCCTGTGGTCATACTGTCCATGTTCTGTACAGTTAGCATATTCCTTTGTTTCACCAACCTATCACATGCACACATCCTAATTGGGGCTTTCCCGGTCTCTCTCCTAATTTGGTCTGTTCCATAAAACAAGAAAACTTAAGGGCTCTGTACTTAGGCACTGTGAGCTGGAGCCACCTTATCTCATGTTATGGAACAGTGTGGTACATGTCTTTAATTTCCCAGGCTGTGTGTCTTCTGTTGTCAGACACAGCAAGCCTTGAGGAAAAACTGTCAGAAGCAGGCTTTTAGAAATCAATTAACCCTTGCTGTTGCCCCGGACCATTATTCTAATGAATATCTACTTTACCTATAAGCCAATTCCCAAAGACAAACCTCTGAATACCATTTTCTAGCCATCGATATCCAATCTAAACTTCCTTGCTGCAGCTTGACACCATTGTTCCTTGTTCAGTCATCTGTTACCACTGAGAACAGGCAACAGAGAACTTGAAGAACAAGGATTCTTCAAGCTGTCCCCTTCCTAGCCAGCATCACTTTGGTCTTGCTTGGGCTTGGCTTAAGCCACCTGCTCTTCCTCCCAGAACTGATTTCCAAATGACACATTGAAGTTTCAGGTGGGGAGTTGTTGCCTAGGTTGAGGAGGAGATACATGGTGGACGGTTAACAGCTGTCTTGTGATGACCATCAGGCTTGGTCACAACTCAGTATTGGAGACAACAGGAAAGGTAGGTGGCCCTTTGGAGAAGGGGAGCAGTAGTGTTGCTGCCATGCTGTGCTGTCTGCCCTGGATCTTGCAGCCTCTGCCATTATTGTTCTCTCTAGTTTGGGGCCTTTCCTGTCTTTGCAAATTTTGCCCTAACCATGGACATTTCTCCTTTGCCTGGTGCGAATGAATTGATTTAAATAACAGCCACACTTAGAGGTATAAACTATATTTTTTAAGAAATGCAGGGGTATCATTTAATCTAAAGACCTGGAGTCATAATATAGTCGAGGTGAGAGCAGTCTGGCTGAATGGTTCACAGCTTAATCCTCTGGGTTCACAAGATCCATGAAGTTAGGTCCTCACCTTTGTAAGGTAAAACTTATTATTGTAAAATGCCCAATTCTTGTGCAGCACAAGGGTCACTTCTAGTTTCAGGCCCCCACAAGAGCCAGCAATGCAGAAGTTGATGAATTACATGAATCGGACAAGTTTTGACCCGACATGTCTGGGATCAGTTTACCCTCTGGACCACCCCTTTTCTATGTGGTTTCTGAAGGATGGAGCACACCAGGAACTGGACAGACCCTTTATTGCCCCTAACCCTGTCTTGTTAGGGCTTCAGCAGACTTTTGCCCCAGTAGACCTCAGCTTGAAGCAGGGCTTCCTTCCCCCTTGGCCCTCTTCTCCATAGTGTTAAGAGGTCTCAGCTTCTAGCAGATTCCCCCCTTCCCTCTGCCTTCTCAGAAGGTAACCAGGCCTGGTTAGGCTGCCATAAATACATCAAGCAAAGACGCTTAAGGCCCTTATGGATCACACCTGGAAGATAAGTCAAGTGACTCCTCTTCCAAGAAGACAGGAAGGTGTAACAATGAGGAGACAAGAAATTGGTAGAGATACCAAAGTAATGAAATAGGGCTTACTTGCCTGGGGGTTTGTGTGGTAACTGGTGGTTCGTTCTCTCATGTGATCACTATAATCTGCTTGGTTTCTATAGTTATTCAATGTATAATGCAGGTATAATATAATACATGTGGCTGCTCTATGACATTTTGGATGTATAAAACTCTGTGCACTTTCCCTCTCCCAGCCAGTCTAATCAGCCAGCTGACAATGATTAATGTCTCTTTTGTTACACTCACTGCATTGTTTCTTTAAGCTCAATTAGCGCTGCATGCAGCAAGCTAGGGATGAAGCTGAACTGGCTAGACTGGGGCCTGGCCAACCCAGCCACTCGCAATAGTCATTGCTTCTGCTCCCAGCTCATGGCAACCACTAATCTCTGCAGACCCCTGCAGACTGCTGGAGGGCATGGGGGTGTCCTTTTGCTCCTGTTTCCAGCCATCAAAGCAGAGCTGGTTGTGGATGAGATGAGTCCTCAGTAACATCTGGAGCATCAGCGGTTCTCTACAGTGGCACCAGCTCTTGGGAATGTTCTTCCTGCCTCTTCCATTTCATTTCCCATGCCTTGGGTCAGTGACACTCACATCCCAGCCCTGCAGTGATTTCCCAAGTGGGGAAGCTTTAGACCCTTTCTGCCCATGGACGTTACTTCTCCATAGTCAGAAAAGTGCATGCTAATGGATGTGGGACCATATAGGAGCCCATGTAGCCAAGTGTGCATGCAGAGCAGCTGTGCATTGATGATCCTTGCAATACATGCATGTTGGCCTACTGCAAAGGACTGATGACTTCCATGAAAGCCAAGGCTGACAGCCAGGTCACCTCGATCTGTTCACAGCTCTGCCCTTAGCTTATACACTAAAAGTGCTCGTCTTTTGGTTCTGCGTCTTATATCCATGTCACGCTTGGAGAGCCAAGGATGAGAAGTGCTGCATCAGCAGTGATGCCCACCAGACCTTCAGTGTTGTAGTGACAGAAGTTATCATTTAGAGATTACTTAGAAGATTACAGAAATTGGGAACTGGTCTCTCAGTAGGTTTGTCAGTTTTAGAAAGACCAAGGGTTGCAGAGGTTGCCTGCTGCTCCTCAAGCCAAGTCTTAGTTGTTAGTTCTTCTCTTCATTGTATATCTTTCATCCTTTTGCATGCCGAGGAAAACCTCCAAATTGCAATGGATCTCTTCGGAGACCAAGCTTTGGGCCTCTCTCTCAACATCAGAAGACTAAAGTGCTTCATCAGCCTGCCCTGGGCCATGAATGTGACCCCCTTCCCAAATTACCAACCAGGGGAAAGACCCTGGAGGTAGCTGAGCACATCCCCTACCTCAGTAGCCATCTTTCTCAAATAGCAACCAATGATAAGGAGATCCAGCACAGGATCTGGTTGCCAAGTGCCTCCTTTGGGTAACTGCTTTGGCATGTGATGAATAAAGACAATTTCTGGAAAGACAGTCTATAATGCAGTCATCATCCCCACTTTCCCCTATGGATGTGAAACATGGGTGACCTACTCTTGTCATCTCAAGACCCTGGAAAAGCACCACCAATGACGTCTCCAGAAAATTCTCCATATCAAATCAAATGATCACCACACAGACACCAGCATCCTTGCTGAAGTCAATGTTACCAGCACGGAGTTGGTGATCCTCAAGCACCAGCTTTGCTGGACCAGACATTGTGTGCGGATGCCTGGCTCTCAATTCCCAAAACACCTGCTCTACTCTCAGCTTAGTAACGACCCAGGATGATGGCCAGAGGAAGTGCTACAGGGACACGCTGAAGGCAGTCCTCAAGACAACGGATGCCAACATCAAGTGTTGAAAGGAGCTGGCTGCTGACTGACTACAGTGGTGCCACAACCTCAACCAAGCAGCAGCCCATTTTGAGATAAAGCCTCTTGCCCTCAAAGCAGAGAAGAGGAGGGAAAGGGAGAGGAATCCCAACCTTCAACCTATGCAAAGACCTGCAACTGCTGTGGATGGTTCTGTAGCAAAATAATTGGACTCTTAAATCATTTCAAGACCCATCAATGAGGCATGGGAGAGATCATTCTTGCATCAAGGGATTGCCACTGTTGACAACATTCATGCTGACCAGGTTCAATGAAGACCATCGCTACAAGGGTCTCCTGTCCACTCACTTTTAATATAATATCCCTCTTGCTGCCTGCAGTATCTTTCATCAAAATGTCCCAATGACCTGTAAGCATGCAACAAGCTAAGAAAGGAATTGTGATTGCTGACAATGATTGGAGATAAAGCATCAGAATAACCAGGAGAGACAAGAATGGCCCAGTAAGAACTGCACTCTCAAGACTGCCTAAGTTTTTCCCCCACCCAAGTTTCCAGAACAAGAACAGGCTTAAACCATAGATGTGTCCACTTGACTGTTCAGGCTGGGCAGATCTGGATAGATGTAGCGGGTTCCTTGTTCACCAGAGAGGCCTTTGGAGGATGTGTCACCCTTGAGAAGTCCTTTGGAAGAGTTTCCCTGTCATTGCTGGTCTCTTTATGAAAGGGGTGTAATCACCAAGAGAAAAAACCAGGAGGTGAGCAGCTTCCATGCAGGGCACGCACACTACATTGCATTATACTGGAACCTGGGGTGTCATAGCAAAGGCTTGATTGTTAAGATGAACGTGGAAGAAAGGGCTTCCTGGGGATCTCAGCAAACCAGCCTAAAAGGGCATGATCCTGGAAGTCTGCAGAACGGCATTCAAGTCCCTTCTCTGCTGCTGCTCTTCTGTGTGGCCATAGTCACTTCCCTTCTCTGCTCCCAGCTGCGTAGTGGGGATAATGATCTTGCTCTCCTTTGTGCTATACTTTGGGCTTCACAGATGAGAAGGGCTCTGCAAGAGCTGAGCATTGCATAGATCCATGCCCAAGTACTCCAGAGTTAGCCAATGCACAGCCCAGCTCAGGAAGGGCAGGCCTGTTTCCCTGAGGACATGTGTACGGTCCGCATGAGGTATGGTGCCACAGCAGTTTGTGGGTGCTCAGTGGAAGTTTTCCACCCATGCCTCCATGCACCCTAACCTGTCTGGGATAATTATTATACCCAGACTCTGGCACCTAAACATTGCATCCCTGTAACAGGGTTCTCCCCAGAGGTGCTCACAAAGCCCCTGGAGCCCCCTTAGCCCTTGCCACCTCTGCTTTCCTTGGGGCCATCTCCCCTTCAACTCATCCACTGTGCCTTGCTGCAATTATACTTTTTGAAGAGGGAGGCTGCCCCAGGGCTCCCCAAGCCAGATCTCATGCTCATGAGTACAGGTGTCCCTACTCATCACCTTAAGGGCTAATTACGTGGTCTCCTCTCCCCTTTTAGCCAGGCTCAAGTGTCACGGACCTTGCCATGGCTTGCTATCCCATGGGCCCTGGCCCTACCCCCAAGCCAGTTGAGACCTCCCCTCCACCACCCCTACCATCTCGATCCCTACACCACCAGTCTTGCTTACCCCCAGCACGGCATCAGTCAGGAGCCTTGCTGCAGCTCAGGAGCTCTTCCCTCGACGGCTGTCAGGGCTAGACTGCCTGCTCAGCCCTAGCCTGGGGCTTTTGTCCTGCTAGCCCAGCCCCTTTAGGGCATGTGGCTCCTAGCTGCCCCCTTGCCACATCTTCAGGCTGCTTCTCATGCAGGCTGCCTGCTCTTAGCCCAGCCAAGCCTCCTGCTGGAGTCCCCATACCGCAAAGCCAGTTGCCACGTTGTGTTTCAGATCCAATGCCGACTGTTACCAAGTGAGTCACGAGGCACTTGCTTTCTGTCTTTCCCTCTGGAGGTGTTACAGGAGCTCATTATTTCCCTTCCTCTTGTACAAACGAGGTGCGGACCATGCAGACACCTGGCTATGAATGAAGGATCAGGCCCCCGACTGGAAACGGGTGCCCCTCGAGGTCGTTTTGAAGCCTGCTGCACTTGACAGATGCGTGCCCTATGCCTTTTTTTTTAGCTCTTATGCTAGGGGATAGCTGAATCTGCATGGCAATGAGAACCAGGCTGGTGCTGTGATTAAAGGAGGGAGCAAGGAGAGCAAGGATCTGCCACAGATTTATTGTGTGAGCTGAGAAGGAGCCAAGGCTTCATCCTACAGCTCTTTTGTTCAGAGTGAAACCCTGCTCTCCCTTGCCTGAGGGCTGGCGGGGGCTTCCTTCCCGGCTCTGCATCGTCTCAGACTCCGGGTGCAAGGGAAAGGGGGGGCTGCCTTTTGAATGGTAGCCAGGTGTTTAGAGCACCTGCCTAGGAAGGTGAGAGGCCGTGGGTGCTTCCTCAGCCCGAGGGGGTTCAAACCCAGATCATCCACTTTGACTGTGACCCCCTTAGCACAGTCGGGGTACAGGCAACCTCATCCTGCCATTGAAAAAAAGCCAGCGGGGAACATAGCAAGCAAGTTGTATAGGGCCAGAAGGAGAGCAAGACAAGGGACTCTGGCTCTGCAGCTGAGGGCACTGTTTGGGATTGGGGAGCCCTTGGTTTTGGTCCCTACCCCCAGAACTGGGGGTAAAATGCAAGGTAAGCCTGAGCTCTGAGACTGCTCCTTCCCAGCTAAGTGTCTAACCTCCAGGCTGCAGCATCAGGCTCTCTCCTCCTGTCCCCTGAGGCTTTGCCCAGAAGTCTGGCTTCTCCAAAAGGAGTTTCCCAGCCTGTTGCACTGTCAGGGACCAGGGCATGGGTGGTCAAGGTAGGTCACCTGGGAGGTGAGACCAGGGTCCAGGCTGAGACCTGCGTCAGGGCTGGAGAACCAAGAACCTGAATCAGGGTTGAGCGTGGAGCAATGAGGGACCAGGACCACAGCACAACAGCCTCTGCCCCGCTGCTGCCTGCTCATGGGCTCATGAAGGTAGAGCCTCTTCCTGCAGCTCGGGGGGTCAGCTCAGCCAAGCACCATGGAGGAACAGGAGCCCGGGCCCATCTGGCTCACTCTAGGTACCTCCCTGCTCAGCCCCTGGACACGCTGGATCACTGTGCAAAGGCAGCTAGCTCCACCAAGGGATCTGCAAGGACCCTGTCCACGTGGGTCACTTCCTGGGGCAAGACCCCCGAGTTCTACCTATGACCGGACCTATGCAGAGGCGCCTACAAGACGGATCTGGCCCTAAGTGATTTGCCCAAGGTCATATAGGGAGTTAGCGGCAGAGACAAGAAGTGAAGCTAGTTCTCTGGAGTCTCATGAGCCTCAATGCATGAGTGCGGTGGGGGATGCATGGGTACCCTGGCAATGGAGCTTGGAGAAACAGATAGATAGATAGATAGATAGATAGATAGATAGATAGATAGATAGATAGATAGATGTGCGAATACACCTCAGCTGATTCTCCCTCAAGCCATTGCCAAAAATCTTACACACCAAAGAAATGAATGAGCAACCCTCTTGGTCCCATCCATGTGGCCGCTGATCATTGGTAACCAGCATTCACCCTGTCTGCAGTTATGCCCCTTTATAAATTCATTGTGCATCCACACCTTGAATAATGTGCCCAGTCCATCCCCAGACCTCAAAAAAGATATAGGAGAAGTAGAGAAGGTGCAGAGAAGGGCAACAAGGATGATCAGTAGTATGGAGGGTCTTCCATATGAGGAACGACTAAAGAGGTTAGGCCTATTATTTCAGTTCAGAAAAGAGTCACTTGAGGGGGGACATGATAAGGGTTTTCAAAATGCTAACTGGTGAAGAGAAAGTCAACAGGGATTTACGATTTATGGTCTTTCACAATACAAGAACCAGGGGTTACAACAGGAAACTAGTAGGTAGTCTGTTAAAACTAAGAAGTTCTTTTTTTCCCACAGCATGGAAATAAAGTTGCCGCCAGATGTGGTACCAGATGTGGTGGAAGCCGACAGCTTAGCCAGATTCAAAAAGGACTTGGACATGTGCTTGGAGGAAAGGGGCATCAGCCGCTACTGAGCAGGGCATGAGGGGCACGGCTTCTGCATCAGAATTTCCTGGACCTTAAACGCTGGAGGCTGCAAGTGAGAGAGGAACAGTGGGAAAAACCTTGCTCAGACCCGGTTCACCCTCCCTTTCTGCATCTACCGTCTGCCCCTGTGTGACACAGGACAGGGGCAAAATGGACCTATGGTCTGACCCGGGATATGGCAGTTCTTCTGTTCTTATGTAAAAATCCCAGTCTCCAAGCGGCTGCCCTCCGCAGCCACCCAGCGGGTTGCTGGCGCGGCCGGCTGAACAGCTGGGCAGGTCTGCGGTAGCCAGGAACGAGCCAGACGGGTGAGTGCATTCCCCAGCATGACTTACCCTGGCAGGAGGTAGGGTGGTTTTTGCAAGCTGATTCCGGAAAGCAGGTGGCTGGGAGTGCCGGCTATGGGCACTGCTGCCAGGTGGGGATCGCGGCCACCGCCGGTCCCGATCCTGAACCGCTCCTGCAGGCAAACACCCCCTTGACTCACAGCACCGTGTCCACTCCCTCTGTATCCCATGACCAGACTTAAACATGAATCCAATATCCCCCTTCCCACCACTGACTCAGCTGCTCTGGGCACCAACCAGACCCAGAGCCCCACTTCCTCAGCCCGCGCTGCCTGTCCAGCTGCAGATGGAAAATCCCTCTGGTTTCTGCGCACCTGGATTTAGGGTAGTCCCGAGAGAGGTCAAACACATGTGCATGGGGCAGACCTGTAGTGTGAATCCTAGCTGGCTTTGCACGCTCAGTGTGGACTCTGGGACCTCTTGAGAGGGCACCGGGGCCTGGACACAGCAGTGACGGATGCATTAGCAAGTGCATGGAGCTGTACAAAAGGTTTTTCAGGCTGTCTGTGATTTAGGGGCCTTGAAAGGGAGCAAGCAGCATCCTTTTAAAAATATGTCTATTCTTTGTCCAAAGAGTCATCTCTCTTTTTAAGCTTTATGCCCTTTGGATTTACTAAAGAAGTCTGCAGCATCCTAAGACAGCTTTGGGCACACACACCCATGGGCAAAATCTCTGGCTCAGCAATTTCCCCAGGGTGGGAGAGGAGAGGTGGGGCAGAATCTGTGCCTGAGTGTGGCTTTCCTCCTTTTCTGCTCAGGACACCGGGTTTTGCTAGTACAAGGATATCCCGGGCTACAGCAAGCCAAGCCACCATGCTGGGAACCCAGGCATCATGCCACCAAGCCGCACCGAAGCCTGGCTGCGATCAGTAGGAAACTTCATGTCCATATTTCCCTCTAATGACCTCATCCACATTGTTTCTAGCCTTTGTGGGAGCAGAACAGATCCCTGGTCCACCTGTGACAGATTTCGTGCCCTGCTGGGAGCACAGGTCATTGAATTCATCCTTGCCAAGCCCGTGGAGAGGGGAAGGGGTCAGGAGTCCTCATCTGAAGCAGATAGAAACACCCTGCACTGGGCATTTTGCTCATTCAGTCCCTGAGCTATTGACTCTGTTAAAGGTATCAAATTAATAAAGCAATGGACACAAGGAGGGCTGTGCAGGCTGGAAGCAGGGGTGTGTGCACCTTCTGTCATAGCATCCTAGAAATGAGGGCTGGAAGGGACCTCAGAAGGCCACATCTAGTCCAACCCCCTGCTCCAAGCAGGATCAGCCCTAACTCCATCATCCCAGCCAAGGCTTTGTTGGGTCTTAAACACCTCCAAGGATGGAGATGCCACAGCGTCTCTCTGTCCTGAAGGATCCCAGCAGAATGAGGCAGCAAATCACTTAACTCATCACCTCCAGGGTGTAATGGAGCAGCTGTATAACAGCACGGTGCAGCACAAAGCCACAGTTTGGGAGAGGGAGTGGGTGATACGAATGGCCAAACCTAGCCATGAACCCAGCAGGAAGGATTAAAGAGCCCAAATGGTGACCTCGGGTCTGAGGGTCACCGAATAGAAGTGGCCGGAAGGGGCCAGACCTGCCTGGTGCCCTCTGGAGAGGGGGTGCAGAGCAGGCCCGGGCGGCGGCTGAACCATCGCTGGAACTTGGCGTTGCTTCGCAACCTTCTCGCGCCTCTTCGCCAGCGATCTCAGTGCATTTTACAACCGTGCTGATTAGCAGCCTACCTGCAATGTGGGGAGGCCGAGTCAGACACAGTCGGAAGTGACTTGCCCGAGGTAACGCAGTGAGTCACCGGGAGAGCCAAGAATAGTCCCCGAGATGCTGTCTTACCTCCCATTCACCTTGCGGTAGCTTCCCCCCACTGAGAGCGCGGAGACACGGCAGGCCCGGCACTGTGCATGATCCAGCCCAAACCCGCAGGCGTGCTCCTCGCAGTGAGGGCTGCAGGCATCACACACAAGTCTGGATTTCACCACTCAGAAAACCCACCTGGCCACCAGCTTTGCTTCGACACAGTCAAGGCCCTTCAGCTCTCCGTGCCTCAGTTTCTCCATCTGGAAAAGCAAAAAGCGTCGTGCCGCCCATCTGATCCCAACAGTCTTTCCTGCCCAAGTGCAGGGGGGCTGGACCCAATGACCTGTCAGGTCCCTTCCAGCCACTAACAACTATGAAACTATGAAAATGGGAATAATGATAGTCCTCCCCACTTCACAGCATCAGCATGCTGAGACTGACTGAAGACAGCTACTAGGCAAGATCTAGGTGCATCTTTCGTGCTCCCTATATCATGCTAAGATCTGATCTTGTTCGCAGTCCCACCAGAGCTTTTAAAATCAGTTCAAGGGGCTCCAAGGCCCACAGCCCCTGGGTAAAATGCCCCTTCCCATCCTACATTGAGGAGTTGGATCTGCAGGGTGAAGGTTTGCAGTCCAACACCCCAGCCCAGCTCTGGCATCACCCCTCCCAGCTCCAACCCAGGGTGAATTAAGGGCTCAAGTTTTGGGGTTCCTGCTCCTGGCATGGCTCCATAAATTCTGCTTCCTCTTTAGTGAAGCATGGGATGGGAAGAGTCCACCTGGGTCATCAAGTTTATCCCCCTGAATTGACATGCCCAGGTGAGCCTGGCAAGCAGAGCATGCCCCGCACTGCACAAAGGGATGAAAAACTCCAGTGCTCCCAGTTAGTCTGACTTACAGGGAACTCTGCCTCAGTCCTGGGGACAAAATCAGAGCCCCCTTCCCCCCGTCTCCCATCTCAAGCAGGGACTAACCTCTGCTGCTTCAGTAGAGCACCAAAAATAAAGATACAGGAGTGAAGTTACACATCAGGAGGGAAATATGTCTTCCTGTCCCAGCAGGTGACCAGCCCTGAAGCCAAGGATCAGCGCGCTAACTGCAATCTCATGCAACAAGTCTTCTAAGCAATGCTAATTATTCAGGGGTAGGGGATGAACCTGCTCCAGGAAGGGCCATCATAGCTCCCACCCCAGTCGTCCCTACCTGGACACGCGGCGCATCCAGTTCTCTACAGCCATGTCCTCGAAAAGGCATCAGGCTCACGCAAGGATCCCAAGCAATGACAAGCAATCACTCCGCTGGTCAAAACCAGTTAGACCTGCCTCTCTCCTTGGGGGCTGGGTCTCACCTTGAGACCCATTTCTCTGAACCCGTCCAAGAGCTCCCTGCCGCAGACACCTCCCTCATGTGCTAGCAGCTGCGCAGGGTGATCCCCTTCCTTCCATCCCCCCCCTTGGGGTCACCACCTAAAATTCATCTCCAGGATCACGTCGACCCTGTTACATGCCCCCTCCCATGACTTTATCATGCTCCATCTTGACACAAATATAAGCTTTCATAGGCAAGTGACAAAATATTTAGCCAACTGGCACACTTAGCAGACTGGTGCATGGCATCAAGTTGGGTAGAGATGCAGACGCTCCAGGGGGAAGAGGATACAGAGTGCCCTGGATAAACTGGGAAAATGATGCACCATCAAATCAGACGAGATTCAACAAGTGCAAAAGCCTGTACTTAGGATGAAATAATTGCACACGCACATGTGGACTGGCTGGGCTGCCGGACTGCAGAGAAGGACGCAGGTGACGTCTGCAAGCTGAATATGGGCCACACGTGCTCTTGGTGCCAACAGCTGATTGTATCAACAGGAGTGCAATCTCCGTCCGTAGAAGTTGTCCAGGACTCTCCATCACTGGAGCTGTTCAAGAAGGGGTTGGGGATGATCTAGGCATGGCTGGGCCTGTCTTCTTTTATGGCTATTTCTATGGTCTTTGATGGTTGTCCCTGCCCCACTTTCTGCTACAGATGTCAGGATGTTTGCAAGCTTTTTTTCCAAAGCATTGGGTGTTGGCTGCTGCCAAGGCTGGGGGCTTTGACAGCTCCTGTTGGGACCAAAGCTAGAGATTCCTGGCTAGAGGGTCTGGTCCCTCCACTCAGGGCCAAACTGATGCCATATTTGGGGTCAAATTTTACCCCATGGTCAGTCAGACTGGTATAGACTGCGGGGGGGTGGCCTTCCTTTCTAGAAGGGGCATGGGATCTCTTGGGCAAATATTGACACGTCACAGAAGCAGGACATTGGCTGCCCTGGTCCCTCCGCTTTCCCTGTGGCAGGTTCAGGTGGTGTCTGTCTTGCATTGCATCAGGATTGGCCCTAGTCTTACATAGTATTGAGATGGTGGATTATATGGGATGGTTTGGACAGGGCTGATTCTGCCTCATGCAGCAGGGTTGGACTAGATGTGCCCCCCCAGACATCCCTTCCAACTCGCATTTTCTATGATGTGCCGCTCCCTCCCAGCCTCCATGGCGATGGCGTATCTAGCCCCAGACTGAGCTGGAGCATGCCCTGCCCCATCCCAGCCACGCATGTTGTTTTCCAAATGTTGGCGTGCAGAAATCCCAGCAAACTCCAAGGGGTTTGGTTCCAACTGGGAATGAGATCCCCGTTTCTTTTGGGGTTGGGGTTTGCTTTGAGCTGGCAGGTGAAGCCAGAACTGCCCCTTCCCCCCTCTCTGTACCCCGAGGCCCCCCTGGGGCAACCAGACAAGGCAGGGAGGAAAGGGGGGGATGCTTTCAGGATCCCGGTGAGTCACTGCGGAGCGGGGCTATTTTTAAATGCTTCTCCTCAGAGCCTAGAGGCTGCCGGCGCCTGGGGATCCCTGACCTGAATCGGCACCAGGAGGGCTGGGGGGTGCCAGGCAGTGTGGGGAAGGGCTGGACCCGGGAGAAAAACAGCGAGTGCAACCCCTGGCTGGCTCGGAGGAGAAAGCGGAGCAGGGAGCCGGGGCATGCAGCTCTGCAGCGGGCGCAAGAAGGGCTCCGGGCGGCGGCTCGGTGGGAGCCCATTGCCGGGCAGGCGGTGGCGGGAGCCCCGGGGGGCTGGGATGGGGCAGAACATGGGGCCCAGGCCCCGGGGCCGAGCCTGGAGGGCGTGCGCGCACACGGGGCGGGTCGCGGCTCGGCGGGATCCAGCTCGCGTCTCCTGAGCCGCGCGAGTATTTAAAGTCCTCCTCCCCCCGTCCGTCCCCCGCGTGTGTGTGCATATGTGTGTGTGCGCGTGCATATACAGACGCATACCCCCTGCATTCACATGCACACACCTATGGACGCGCATGCACTTGCATAGGTGTGTGCGGGTGCAGGACCCTAGAGAAGCGGGGCTGGGACCTCCAGGGGCCACGTCTAGTCCAGCCCCGGCCCGGGCAGGATCAACCCGTCCGAACCAGCCCGGACAAACCCAGTGCTGGCCTGGTAAGATAGACGGCTCGTGGGGCGATAGTGCGCGCACACGCACACTCGCAGTCGTCCCCCGTGCACTCCCTGCTCCTGTGACACGGGAGACCGGGCAGGACGGGCCCGGGTCTAACCTAGCACGTGGTAGGGCTCGTGTTCTGCATGCCTATAGGTTACACAACGGATACCCCCACCCCGCAAAGATGTACTATAGACAGACCCCCGTCTCCCTCTCTCCAAGCATCTCTCTCCGCATCTATGTGTCCACCTCACCTTCTGTCCCCGCGTCTATCTATCCTCCATCCCTTTATCCATCCATCCATCCATCCTTCTGTGTCTGTGTCTAGCTACGTTTCTTTATCCCTCCCTCCATCCCTCTCTCTCTATCCATCCACCTACCCTTCTGTCCCTGTGTCTATCTACCTATATACCTATCCTACGTCCCTCTATCTATCCTTCTGTGTCTATCTACATGTTTCTTTATCCCTCCATCCCTCTCTTTCTTTCTCTCTCTGTATCTATCCAAGCATCTACCCTTCTGTCCCTGTGTCTATCTACCTATGTAACTATCCATCTATTTATCTACCTAATCCAGCTGCATGTTTATCTACCCCACATCCCATCCCTCCATCCCCCAATCTATCTATCCTACATATATAAAGACGAATATTATACAGCAATATATAGATATCCCCCCCTCTCTCTCTCTCTAGATATAAATAGTAGTATAAGATGTACTACCATACTACTTTTATATCTATCTATCTATCCCCCATCTCATCCCCCACCTCTATCTAAATGAAATACCACTAATATCAATAGATGGATAGGATATCTATCTATCCATCCATCCTTTGGTCCCTGTGTCTGTCTGTCTATCTATCCATCTATCTATTTCTACCTAATCTATCTACATGTTTCTCTATCCCCCGGGCCCTCTATCTAGCTCACCCCCATCTCTCTATCTAAATGAAATACGACTAATAGAGATAGACGGATAGGACACCTATCTAGCTATCCACCCTTCCGTGTGTCTACCTCCCTACCTGGTCCCCCCGCCCGTGCCCATGGCCGTGCCCCATGCCCGCGGCCGGGCCGGGGACCGCCGGCCGGGCCGGCGGCAGCAGGAGCAGGAGCGGGGCTGCCGGCCGGAGGCCGCTGACGCGGGCGGGGCGGGGCGGAGCGGGCGCGTCACAACGAGAGATTTCCTTATTGGGGCTCCCCGCCCCACATCCTGAGTCCATGTTTGGGCATTTACGTCAGCGCCCGCCCCCTCGGGGACTCCAGAAATGGAGCGGCGCGGCGGGCGGAAGAGCCGCGCGGCGGCGGCGGCTATAAAGGCGGCGGCGCGGAGCAGGGGCTGCCTTCGCCCGC
>JAGPOW010001338.1:1903657-1924278 GCA_030014935.1 Caiman crocodilus | reverse complement strand
GTGCCCGTGCCCGTGCCGCCGCCCGGCCCGGCCCGGGACATGTTGAGCCTGATGGATTTCTCCTGCCGCGACCCGCTCTTCGCCAAGCCCAAGGCGGGCGCTGCGCCAGGCAGCGAGCCCCCGGCGCCCGGCCAGGCGGACGGCTACCTGCCAGGTAAAGGAGCCCGGCCCGGACCCCTGCGGTGGGTGGGCGGAGGGGGGCTGGGGGCTCCGCCTCCCGTGGGCCACTGCTGCACCCCAGGGGGCTCGGGCTCGGACCCACCCCGGGTCCGCCGTCCTCTGCAGGGGTGCAGCCTCTCGCGGGGACAGCTCCGACAGGGTCCCCCTGCTTCGCCTGGGGCAGGTTTGGGCGGGCGCGCGGGCTTGCGCAGAGTTTGCACCGGGATGGTCCTGCCCCTATCCATGCCAACCACGTTTCCCCCTTCTCCCCCGCTCTCCAGGTGACTTCTCCGGCTCAGCTATGAGCGGCGAGGCTGCCGATTACCTCTGCCTGGCCGGCCAGCCTTCCCCATCCCTGAGCTACACTGGCAGCTTCTTCATCAAGACGGTGCCCGAGCATCCCCACGACCAGGAGTCCCTCTTCAACCTGATGTCCGGCATCCTGGGCCTCTCGCCGTTCCCTGTCTCCGAAGGCCACCAAAGACACCTGGACTCCCTCTACGCCGGCCCCGAGGCCGTTCCCAACCAGCTGGACCTTTACGGCAACTGCCAGCCTGAGCTGAACATCTCTGTGCAGCCACCCTTCCCGGAGCAGGGCTACGCCGCCTTCGAGGCAGCCCATCAGGTGCAAAGGTCTCCCAGCTTGGGGGGCTCCTCCCAGTGTCTCTTTGAGGCCAAGCTCATGGAGAACAAGCCGGACATCAAGATGCCCCCCAGCTCCCCTCCTCTGGACAAGTTCAAGGCCTGCTCGCAGTGGGAGCCCATGGCGCAGCACCAGGCCTACTTACCCGCCGGGTACCAGTCCTCGGAGGCCTTCCACCCCGGCGATGGCGGGCAGGCCATGTTCCCCCTGCTAGGGTCCAAGATCGAGAACGTGCTGGCGGTGAGCTGCCAGTCCGAGCTCAACAGCCTGTCGGAAGAGCCCTACGGCAGCAATTTGGGGTTTGGGTGTGAGCCGGGCTTCCCGCCTCTTGGCGCCGCCGGGCAGATGCCCCCGGACTTCAGTGATGCAAAGCTGCACAACTTTCCTCCCCAGCTGATGCAGGAGTTCGAGTCCTCCTTGGCACAGGCAGAGGTCATCCCAGGCCTGATGAACCCCAGCGAGCTGCTCCATCCCTCCCCATCCATCCCTCCCACGGACTTTTTGCCCCACACGTCCGCCTCATCGGTGGCCGCGCTGCTCGCTGCCCACCCTGCCCTGCCGCCACCACCGGAGCCGAAGAAGAAGACACGGCGGAGCAAATGCTCTTCCAAGTGCTTCTGCCCCAAGCCCCACGAGAAGGCCTTCGCCTGCCCGGTGGAGAACTGCGTGCGGAGCTTCGCCCGCTCCGACGAGCTCAACCGGCACCTCCGCATCCACACGGGCCACAAGCCCTTCCAGTGCCGCATCTGCCTGAGGAACTTCAGCCGCAGCGACCACCTCACCACCCACATCCGCACGCACACGGGCGAGAAGCCGTTCTCCTGCGACGTCTGCGGCCGCCGCTTTGCCCGCAGCGACGAGAAGAAGAGGCACAGCAAGGTCCACCTGAAGCAGAAAGCCCGGACCGAGGAGAAACTCAAGGGCTTGGGCTTCTACTCCGTGGGCCTGTCGTTTGGGACCCTCTGAAGCCCGGCACTGTGTACCAGGTGACATTTTTTTTTCTGGGCGTGAGCCCTCTTTGGCGCCTCGAGGAAGCGCTCAGGTTGCAGAGTCCACCCCTGCGGCAGTGGAAGATGCGTGGTCTGCCCAGTCCGTGGGTGCTACCAAGGAGAGGAGAAGAGGCTGTACATAAATGCACGTGTTGGCATGGGGTTGATTGCTCCCACGTGGGCACCCCCCGCTGCACCAACGCAGGCGGCCAGGATCTTATCGGGGCAGGAAAAAGCCGAGGGAAGAGAAACGCGGCACGGAGGGGCCGGACAGTTCCTGCGGGCTGGATGGCTGGTGGGTGCAGAGCGCTGTACATACAGGATCCCACCCACTTTATAAACCCTTCCTGGAGCGGCTCCGGCTGCATTTTTGGCATCGGCCGGGGTCTGTTCCCTTTGCCAGGCACTTTAAAAAGGACTTCCAAGCAGATCCATTTTAAGACACCGTCTCTCGGGCCTTGTCCTGGAGCTGCCCTGGGAAGGAGAGCCGGGGACTATTTTGCAAGCAAAATGGCTGGGCTCAGCACGATGAGCTGACATGTTAATAATTGAAGGCAACTGCCGTTGTGAGCTGGCAGAGGCTTTGCACAGCCCTGGATCTTGGGGAGAGGCGACTGTACGCTTACTGTTATTTTTCTCTTTGTAAAAAAAAAAAACCAAAAAAGAAAAGAAAAGAAAAAGGGAAAAGCCCAGAATCTCTGAGGAATCTTTCAAAGTGGGTTTATTTTTCCAATTAAAGGTTTGTTCTATTCTAGAAATCTCTGCTGTGGTTTCTTTCTCCCCCCCTTTCAGAGCCCATATAATGGAGCAGTGCCCGTAAGATTGATATAGCACTTCTGAACGCCGGCTCCCACACGCCTTCACAGCCGGGGCTAAATATTCTATGGAGAAGGTTGCTGACTCACAGAGGGACAGATTCTGATCACCTTAAGCCTCACTCATGAAGCTGCCCGACTTGAATGCAAAGGGCTCGGCGTAAGTCTATCACAATTTGCCCCCCTGGGAGGTTAAGGGACTTGGCAAAGGTCACACGCCCCCATCAGTGGCAGGGCAGGGGGGCTGACTCGTTGTCCTGCCACCATTCGTGCTGGCTTAGAAGCAAAGGCTTGACCGCTAGCCCAGCTGGCTGGTTTTCAAGGAGGTGGATGATGGTCCCATTTGAATCGTGGGATGTAGAGGCTGTGATCCTGGTCGGACAGCGCAAAGCACGGGCACGGAAGGGTTGCTCGGCCGTTGCTCGCAGTGGTGCATGAGCAAAGGAGCATGCTCAGTTCCCTCCTACAGTCCGATCCAAGGAAGTCAAGTATGGGGGGCTTTGCAAGGCCCTGGGCCCCTGCAAGAGTCCAGGGCCTTGCAAATCTTGCAGAGCTCCAGCATCTGCTGAAAGCAGCAGATATCCAGGGCTCCCCCCTCCTTCTCTCCCATGGCTAATGCCCAGAGAGGTTCTGGCAGTGTTAGCATCAGCAGGGCATGATTGCTCTTGCCGGAGAGGAGGAACCACAGCAAATGCGCTGGGAAGGGGTAGGGAAGTAGCAGGGGATGCCCTGAATCAATGCCCAGCCAGAGAAAAGGGCTCCACAGACTCAAATTCCCCAGCTGGATGGAGGAGCTGGACTGAGCTCCCCCAAGCCCCACCATGGGTCCCCAGTGCACGAGTGCCCCAGGGCCCTGGCGCTATGCATGCAGGTAGCACCTCGCCTGGGGAGGAGATGCAGAATGGGCTGGGCCCTGGCAGCGCCATAGGAAGCCCTTTCCCCGATGGTTCCCAGTCCAGCTGTCTCCTGGCTGCCAGGGGGCTTATAAAATAAGCCATGCCCTGCGAAGTAGGACAGAGCTCACACCCTCCCTCCCTGTACAGAGGCAAAGTGAGGCACCAAGAGGTTAAGTGACTCTCCCAGGGAGCCTGTGCTGGAGCAGGGCACAGCTAGAAAGGGTCCTTAGTCCCAAGCTGAGGTCCTGGCTCTGGAGCCGTGCTGCATCTCACTCCGTGTGGCCTCCATCTCGGGACTTGGTCCCAGGGACCAAATGGGCCTTGAGCCGTGGCTGATGTCCAGCTGATGTTTCCCCGGGCCAGCCTGTTACTCCTTGGCCTGTTTCCCGTGGGCTCGGAGAACAAAGAGTCTGGTCCCTGCTCCGCTACAGAATCCCTGCATGGCCTTGGTCACATCACTTGGGGGCTGTCATGGAGGGAGGTGCATGCACAGCATGCTAGCTCCTCCATACCGATTCCCAGCCAGGACCTGCTCAGCGAGGGTAAGAGACAGTAAACGCCCCCTTCTTCCATCACCTTCGCCCTTCCAGCTGTGGCCAGTCCACGTGCAGGGAATACGCAGGGCACCACCAGTGCCCACCTGCACCTACTTCCCCGTGGCCTATTCAAGCAGACGGACCTATTGCCCCCTGTGCTGAGCTCCGACAGGGTTACAGGAAAGCATGGCTGAGAGGGGCCCCAGGAGGTCACACCTCGTCCAGCCCCCTGCTCCAGCCCTGACTAAACCAGCCCAGCCACGTGTCTGTTCACCCTGCTCTTGAAATCATCCAGGGATGAAGATTGCACAGCTTCCCTAGGTGACTTTTCCAAAGCTTGGTCACCCTCCAAGTCAGGAAGTTTCTCCTGATCTCAAACCTCAATTTCCCTGCTGCCCGAAGGCTTACAAAGAACCATTTTTCCAAGTATTTAGTTGGTGTAATAGAAGATATCACGTCTCCCCAAGGAGCCTTGTTTGCCACAGGGAGGACCAGTGCTTAGCCTCACACCGGCCAGAGCCTTGTACCTGAATTGGGGATGCGTTGTTAGGGGCACATTCACATCTCTATTCGGTACTACCGGGAATGGTAGGCACGTTGTTATAATTGCTGGGCCTCCTTTATCCGATCCTATCCTCCTTTATCTTCAACAGAGCACCCTGCAACCCAGGGGTGGAGAGAAGCCAGAGAGCCCATGAATGGCTCCACTCTCCTAGAAGGAGGATGCTCCTACATGCATTTCACTTCCACTTTTATTTCCACTTGGACAGCATAATATGCCTCAGACGGGAGGTGTTGAAGAGACAGGGCTGCTGCTGTTCCAACCGAGGACTGTGTCAGGAGGAATTATTAGCATAAGCAAATGGTTTAAACCGATCATGGGATAGTAAAAAAACCCCAGGAAATCCAGTTTAGGTACTGCCCAGCAACTTGGCCAACTCAATTAGTGAAGTACAGGTGGGATCTGGAAAAAAACCCTATTGAGCAGATCACTATCAGGAGGAAACCACTGAGGCTTTGGTCTCCAAAGAGCCAAGACACGGTCTTCAATGAAGTGCTGGCTTTGCATTTTGCTAATAATCTGAATGCCCAGGCCCAGCACTGTGGAGTTTTGTAGGGTTGCGACGGGGGTTCAATACACGTTGGCCAGGGGTCAGCAAATCCCCTGTCAAAGCCTTGCCCAGAGGGTCCCTGGGCTGAGGACAGGCATTTTCTGAGGTCAAGTAACTTTTCTCCAGGTAAAAGAAACCCCAGAGTTTGCAGAGAGAGAAGGGCCGATGCAACCAGACGTGGAGGAGTCCCAAGGATGGGTGCATATCCCTCGCCGCCAGGACCCAGCTTCTCAGCTTCTGTTTTAGTATTGCTCCCAGGGCCAGAGACTGGCACTGCTTCTCAGACTCAACAGGGAAGAAACAATCTCCATCGTCCGGGAGGGAGCATATGAACGCCGGGAAAGAGGCATCTTTGCCGAAACGCAGCTTGAAATTGCAGAGAACGGGACCCAAAAAGACATTGCAACACCTTCCCCTGCGCGAGGGCTTTCTGCCAGCCCCCCTCACCGAAAATCCTCATCCCCACAGAACAGCCTGCGACCCTGGGGTGGGAAGAAGTCAGAGACCCCCCAAATGGCTCCACTATTGCCCATGTCTTGCAGCAGCCTCCCGTGAAGGACAGCAGCCCGCCTGTGCCGGTCAAGCCACATGCTCCATCGGTGCAGAACAGGACGCATGCGTGTGAGCGTGCAGGCGCACATACAAGGAAGCAGGTCATCCATCGGGGTGTGTGCAGAGCAATGGCATTGCGGGCAGTGAGGTGTTTCTGAAAGGGTGACATGGGAGTCTGCACCCATGGGAGCTGTCCTGGGTAATTCACTGCAAAGGGAAGGGAGCCCTTGATGCCCTGGCCCGGTCCTCCTGCCCCTCCCTCCACTGAGTCCCTTGGAGGATCTCCTTACCAAACCCAGGCTCCCAAAAGCGCATCACCCCCAAACCTGCCACGGGGCAAGCAGGGGGACCACAACAGCCAACAATCCTGCTGCTGTAAAGGTTGCTGACATACACTCAAGAGACCCCAGGCAGAGGCCATGCCCCCCTTACAAAGAAAGACAAAAGCCCCTTCCAGTCCACACCAATCTGACAGTGGGGTAACAGTCCTTCCTGGCCCCAAATCTGGCAATTACTCTGACCCAAGAACCTCCAGGTTTAACTCCCAGCAAGAGCTTTGGCCCAACCCAGTCAAAGTCTTCAGCCCGGGCTGCAGCCAACACCCAATACCACTGAGAAAGGCTTAAAAAACCCCGAACCTTGATACACGGAGCAGTAAGGGGGGTGAGGACTTCCACTCATCCTTCATGCATCAGACCACTGCTCCAGCCATGCTCCCCGGGCCAAGTCAAAGCAGCCCAGCATCTAGCTGGGTCAGAGCCAGGCAGCACAGGCACTTCTCCTGTTGTCCCGGGACTGTGCAGACGTACAAGTCCATTGCCCCACTGTAAGTCTCTGTGAAGCCCCTGGAATAAAATGTGCTAACACTTTTCCCCAGGACAATGCCACGTATGTCTGCATGTGGCTCATTCAAGTTCATTGTAGCGACAAGCCAGTCGGCTGTGGGCTCCCACCGGCTGCTTACTGGAGAGGAGAAGTGCCGCACCTTGGAAGGACCATGCATGTATGTGGCTGAGCCACTCATGGTTTTTATCTTGGTTATGACCCAGGACAAGCAGGCCTGCCTCAAATGAGACATCTGTTTGCAACCCTGGAGAGTGTCTTCAGTGTTGGACTCGTTCTGATGCATAAAGAAGAGTTCATCCCTGATCTCAGACAGCAGTGGTTGCCGTGGCCTGGCTTGCTTCCTCCTGCTTTGTGGGAACAGAGCATGACACCAGCCAGTCACCTGGATATTTGGACTTATCAAGGGGCTAGTTTTGCAAAGCTTAAATGACTTCTGGCATAACTGACTGGAAGCACAGACAGAGCACAGGAAACATCTACAAAATCTAAGAGTGGTTCAAGAACATCCTGCTGGTAGCCCCAAAGGCCCAGTTTCACAGACCTGAGAAAAGTTTTGCTGGGTCAGACACTGGACTCCTTTGGTTTCTTCAGCTCCTTCCACCCATCCTGGGTAAAAGGAGGGGCTGAAATCCTGAGAAAAGATAATATATACATGTACAGAATGAAAAAGTTGCAGAGGCAGATGGTGATGCATACAAGTCACAATGAATATATGTAGGCAATTGATAAAGGAAGACAAAGGACTGGATGAAATACCGACAGCCGATAGAGTAAAAAAATATTAGGAACACGAAGATCCCTTAGAGCAAGCTTGTGAACAGGTTATTGCCATTAGTGAGCAGTAGTGTAATGACGGCGGTGTGACTGGTGCCCCAATGGGTGGAGGGTAAAAAGCAGGAGTTGCACTACCCACTGAACCAACGTCAGACTAGTGATTACATATGGGATGGTGGGTGGAAGTAAAGGTCATGGGTCAAGAAGCAGATAAAGCACAAGGTTAAAAAACATCTCTTTGGTAGCACTAGCTCAGAAAGTCTGTGCAAAACCCCAAACCCACTGATTTTAAAGTACTTTTTCCCACCTAGCTGCAGCTAATTACACAGTTTCACCTAGTCTAAAATATAACAGTCGAGCTATAACAATAATCTAAGTTATAACATCAAGGCTAAGTACAGATAGTCAAAAAGCCTGAGGCTGAATCAATTCAGTCTTTGCAGGTTAGTTTAAGATGCACAGATTAAAATGAAACAGAAGTGAACAGACGTTTTACCTTCGATTCAGGAAATGCAGCCACAGGCCTGCAGGGCTCAGGCCAGAAGCCAGGGGGCGTTAAAGCATGTTCTCTGGCTGCATGTTCACTTCCTCTTCCTGGTGCCCCTGAGGCCTCTGGGATTTGTGTCCAGAATCACAGCAGCAGGACTCTGCAGAGTTGCTCATCACTTCCCCTTCCTGCTTCCAGGTGGGATTTGTAGTCCACAGTCACAGGCGGCGGTAAGTTTGAACAGGGGAAAGAGGTGTTTAACCCCACCTCCCTGGCCCCAGACCCTATCTGGGGTTTGGCTGGGCGGGGGCAGTCACAGATTGACACAGATACATTTAAGTTTAGGGCTGGACGGGACCTCGCGAGATCAGTGGGTCCAGCCCCCTGCCCTGGGCAGGAAAGACTGTGGGAGTCAAATCACCGCAGCCAGGTGTGCGTCCAGTCTGCTTTCGAAGATCCCCAGGGTCGGTGCCTGCATCGCCCCCTTCGCTCAGGGTCTGTTCCAGAGTCTGGTCACACAAACCGCAAAGGAGTTTTTCCTTGTC
The DNA here is from genome assembly GCA_030014935.1 of Caiman crocodilus. NCBI lineage: Eukaryota > Metazoa > Chordata > Crocodylia > Alligatoridae > Caiman > Caiman crocodilus. The sequence goes on along the minus strand of JAGPOW010001338.1, from coordinate 1,915,924 downwards.
TCCAGTCTGAAACCTTCTTGTAGGAGTTTATGACTTTTGCTCCTGGTTTTCCCCTGGGGTGCTTGGGTGAATAGTTGTTCACCTCACCACAAATGCTTGCCCCGATATATTTGTAAGCTGCCACCAAATCCCCTCAAAGTCTTCTCTTTTCTAGGCCAAACAGTGTCATATCTGTCAGCCTTTCCTCGCATGGCTTGCTCTTCAGGCCTCTAATCATACGAGGGGCTCTTCTCTGGACTCTCTCCAGCTTCTCTGCATCCTTCCTGAAGCGCGGCGCCCAGAGCTGGATGCAGCGCTCCAGTTGCGGTCTCACCAATGCCGAGTAGAGCAAGAGACTGACTTCCTTACTTTTGCTTGAGATGCATCGGTCGATGCACGCCAGCGTACTGTTTGCTCTGCTACAGTGGCATCACACTGGTGGCTCGTATTCATTTTATGGACAATTACGACCCCTGCTTCCCTTTCGGACGTGGTGCTAGCTAGCGTAGGACCACCGAGCCTGGAAGTTTGTTGAGGGTTTTTCCTCCCCAGGTGGAGCACTTGACACTTCTCAAGTGTATTGAACAGCATTCAGTTCTGGTTTGTCTGTCTAAGGAATCTGTGCGGGTCTGCCTGGATCGTTAGCATCCCCGATGTGTGGCCGCACTTCCCCTTAGTGTCATCGGTGACCTTTGTCAGTGTGACACTCGCCTTTCTCCAACTCAGTCAGCTCGGTACCATGTGACATAGTAATTACAAAATTTGCATTAACCCAAATCAACCAGGCCTGTCTTAGATGGACGAAAAATCAGTTCCCAAGTTTGATTCAGAGTTTTTAAGGGGGAGACTTCAGTGAAGCGGGGGAGGTTGTTTCTAGCAGGACTCACCAGGGACTTGCTTTTGATCCAACACTATTTAATCTTCTTACAAATAAGCTACAAAACCCTTGTTGCTAAGGCTTGCAGATGACACAGAGATGGGCAAGTTTGGGATATGGAGGGATGTGAATCAGTTGGCTAAATGGCACAGCGAAAGGGGAGGTCGCACTTAGGGAACGACAAATACAGGTTACGCAAATACAAACGGAGTTTGGAAAGCAGCAACTCAGAGAAGAGCCTTAAGATTGGAGCCGGACACGTGCTCTCCGTGCGGTGCGGTGGCCAAAGGGGCTCGTGCGATCCTGGGAGGTTTAGGAAAGAAGGGGCAGATCGCTGTAGAAGTTGGGAAATGATCTTGCTTCCCTTTACAGCACTGGCGAACCTGCTGCTAGGAGACCGGGTCCATTTCTGGTGACTGTACATCAAGACAGATGTAGAGACGGGAAGGAGAGATTTAAGGAGGATCACAGAAATGTGCTGGAGTGGAGATGAAGCCTGATGCTTGGCAGCTCGAGCAAATTGCTCGCTTCACCGTAAGGTCCCTTCCAGCCCCGAACAACTATAAAACTAGGAAATGAGGAGACGCGTGCCGCCGTGATTAGGTGCATAGACATGGAGACTGAGCGAAGCTGTTGGGACTCTACGGACAAGGACGTAGTGAATGCCAGGCACTGGAAGATGAAGGCAGAAGCTAAAACAATACCTAGAAGATGAAACAGGAGAAATGCAACCCTCCTCCCCCATTAAGTTGTGCTCTCCTGGGCATGAGGGAACACTGGACCGGCTGGCCAAGGACGCAGGCTGCACTTAGCATCCTCAAAGGGGTGTCAGCTCTCTTCCTAAAGCAGATGCCCTGATCCAGCATCTGGAAGATCCCTTGCCAGCTTGGATGTGGGAGCAGGGATGGTTGTGGGGCCCCTTTTCTAGCCTTGCTTAGTGGATCCAGGCCATCCCTTTCCTGTATGGGCCCGGTGCTGGCTGGACCGCTGGCAAGAGCACATCCCATCACGGTGACAAGACCTCTCACCCCATCATTTGCCCTGGTCCCTATGCACTCTTAGTGCCCCTCTTGTTGGCCACATGCCCTGCTCACCCGCCTCCCGCGGCTGTAGTGCTGTAACAATCGAATGCAGCTGGTTGTGCAGCAAATGCAGCTCCCCGAGGCCTCTGGCACTGAAATAGCTTTCCAGAGAAGTCTTGTGCTCAAGCAAAGCAATGGTGGGGCGGCTTCCAGCCATGTCTGCAACCCAGTGAAAACACCTCGCGGTGCCATAACATGAAGGGACGTGCCCAAGGCCGTGCAGACGGTGGCGGAGGAGGAGCCTCTGACGACTCTGGTTTTGCCTGTTTCCTCTCAGAGACAGCACGGCCTATCACCGGCCCCTCCAAAGGCATCACGCCGCACCTTCAGCTCAAGGAGGAGGGTCATGCCTCCTGCTACAGAGGAAAGCATACCAATCTGACCACGGGATCAAATTCCTTCCTGACCCCAAATCTGGCATCAGTCTGACCCTGAGTGAAGGGGCGAGACCCTGTTGCCAGGGCCCTCCAGGTGTAAGTCCAAGCAGGAGCATCGGCACAGCCCAGTCAATCCCCAGCCTTGGCTGTGGCCAACACCCAGTGCCTCTGGGAAGGTGAAGAAGCCCCCGATGCATAACAGAGGAAAAACTTCCCTCCTGGCCCATGGGGCAGACAGCAAAGCCCAGAAGCCCGGGAAGTCCCCATAGCACAGCACAGGCATCGCTGCTCCGAGAGCATCCCTGACTCAGGCTTATCCGAGCTCTCCTCAAACACCCGCAGTGACCGAGCTCCCGCTCCTTCCCTGGGCCTCCATCTACTCCACTGCCTCACTCTTCTGGCAGTGAAGACGTTGTTCCTCCTAGCCAATTTATATCTACTGTGCTGCAACCTCAAGCCATCCCAGGCTCCCTGTCGTGCCTGCCAACACCCCCGAAAGCCGAAGGCTCCTGCCCGGGCTGCTTTACAGACCAATGTGATGCCTCCTCTATGAGGCCCCCAAGGTGGCCGATCCAGAGGTCCTGCCTGCTCTTCACTGCTGCATAATCCCAGGGTTACTCAGACACTGCTGGGCTGTTTGGGCCCCCGATCCATGCAGACACATGTAAGACTCCTCTGCAGAAGATGAGACAGGTCACAACTTCCTGGCAGCAAACCTCTCCACCTGCCTTGCTCTCCCTGGAGCGGGCAGAGATGGGGCATGGAGTCGAGACCCTTTGCAGATGACCTGAAAAAGAAGCAGATTTGTAGGACGTGCTCACCCACCCTATGCTTTTATCTTCAAACACAGTCCTGCCTGTGCTGCCTCCGAGGGGAGGAAGCCTGGCCCCGTTACCCAAGTTCCCATTGACTTCACTGACCCAGAGCCCAGGTACTCCCACGTATATGAACCCGGAGGGCTTCACCTGCAGGCACAAGCAGAGCCAGAGCGGAGCAGCACCTGCCCTTGCTCCAGACTCAGCCAGGTTATGAACAACGACTTGGCGAGCAAAGGATGGGCACGAATAAACCATGCCGCACCACCTGCACCATTATCTCCGAGCAGCGTTTAACTGAAAAGACAGGAAAGTCAAAGTATGCAAAAAAAAATAAAGAATTGCATGATACCTTTTCTAAAAGAAGAGGGGCAGAGGGCTTCGCTGCTGCTGTATTGCACCTGCATGTCCCCTTGCTTCGCTCTGCTGTGTGTGCACAAAACACGGTTTAGTTTGGGGAAATGAAGACAGAGGCAGTGTTTGATTTCAGTCATCCTATCATAGAAAATGAGAGGTGCAAGGGACCTCAGGAGGTCAATCCCTGAATCCCCTTAGTCTGCAATCCCTCGGTACGTGGAGGACAGAGATAGCCTGTTGTCTGTCGCCGCATGGGACGGGACCAGGAGCAACGGTTTTAAATGGTAATTTAGGTTGAGGATTAGTAAGACTTTATCACTTGAAGGGCAGTTCAGCACCAGAACAGGCTGCCTAGAGAGGCTGTGGTATCTCTATGCCTGGAAGTTTTCGGAGCTCAGAGAAGTTGGGGAATCTCCATCCTTGAAAGCGCTCAAGAGCAGGTTGGACGGACACTTGGCTGGGATGCTGTAGTCGGGGCTGGTGCTGCTTGGAGCAGGGGTTGGACTAGCTGTGACCTCCTGAGCTCCCTTCCAGTCCAACTTTCCCATGTGTCTGTGATAACTAAAGAGCTAACTGAATCAGGGCCGCTAATTTGATTGTAAATGATGATATCCCTCCTTGGCACCCCATGGTTTGGAAAGCCACTTAATCTTAAACAAACTCCAATGATTTCTTTCATCGACTCACACCTATGTCTTTCAATACGGGCTCACTGGATTGCATTATACCTTCAAATTTCAGCTGACCCAGATACTCATATCTTTGCTTGCCAGTTCCCCATGGCAGGCATCCATTTCCTGATGGAGAGGTTTTTCTTTCTCTTTCTGCCGTATTCAAGGGCTTCACCAACTATCCTGAGATCGAGGGGGAGGAAAAAGTTTCCCACTGACTGGCTGGGGGAGAGGGACTGAAAGGGAACCCTGGGCTGCAAACTCAGGTGACTGAATTAATAAGGTACAAGAGCAAATACCTTATTTTTCGAGTGCATTTTTTTATGAACTCCAGGCAGCTCCAGGTGGTAAAAACGTGCTGGAGGAGCGTCTCTGCAGGTTGCATTGTACATAGGAAGGGCTGCACGAATCAGCCATCGGAGCCAGGCTCTGATCCTGCTTCATTGTATGGTTCACTTGATCCAGGTGTGGGCTGAGGATCAAGCCCTCGTGGGGGAGAGGGGTGGTCCGAACGCTGGAGTCATCCCCTTGCCTCTGAATTCGTTTCTCTCTTGTTGAAGCTGCGTGGGCTGACCCCATTCATTGCAAGCAGTTGCAATGGCTGGAAGTCAAGGAAGCAGCATTGCATTGCAGTGAGATGGGAGATTGCTGGGGTGGGACTGGGCAATGGAGCAAGGCCAGGGCAGTGGGAGGGAGCAGTCTGCCCTGGCCCCCAGGCTGTCCCTGCACTGGGCTCGGGGTGCCTGCAGCTATGGCCCCAGTTTTGGGGCAGGAGAGGGAATTCTCCACCCTCTTCTACGCTGCAGCCCCCTCTGGGCTGGAACATCACAGCTATTTACTCCTAGGGCAGCCCTGAGCAACTTCTGGCTGGGAAACTGAGGAGGAAGGTGGATCCTGCTGGGATCATTCAGGAGATCTCCTGCCCCGCTACAGATCTCCATGCACACTTAGAGTGCAAAGACTTTTGCTGCACTTCCAGCTTGGACTTTGTGTCTGGGACGTCTGTCTCCGCCTGAATGAGTCACGATCCGGGAGTCTGGGCCGGTGCCAGGCTGGATAAGTGGCTAATGAGTTTGAGCAGATGCCAGTGGTCTAAACCTGCTCTATGAAATGTCCAAGTCGACAGGATACATCATCATTATTCCACGCTTAACCGATTTGTGTGCAATGGTTAGAAGGCGATTAGGTCTTAAAGGGGCCCATCCCATCTCCTACATCCTTGTCTTTAATATGGCCACTGCCCTGCTGCTCTGCGGACAAGGGTCCCGTCATGCTAGGTGCTTACCTAGTATACTGACAGCCTCAGTCCCTGCCCCAGACCACCTGGTATACCCAGGGACACTGCTACAGGACCATTATAGTGAAATCAAGTGAGACAACATCAGGCTTAGATGCATAAACCACCTACCGCTGGGCAAACAGGGGGACTTACCACACACCTGCTGCTCCGGGGCAGCTCCCTGCATGCCCACGTTGATCCCGTCCCGCTTGCATTGGGAACTAACCTACTGCAGCTTCGCTTTCATGCCCTACAGGGTTGGCACGCGGGCACTTAGCACAAAGCACCTGGCATGTGGCAAAGCCTTGTCTCCTATTATCCTGTGTTAAGTGGCTCGCTTGTCTTGGCTGCTTTGCTTTGTATCCAGGGGACGTGTCTTATGTCTTCAGGGACATGTCTTGGGAGCGGCTAAGAAGTGGGAGGCCCGGGACCGGGCGATGCACCCTGTTACACACGGGCATCCTTAGCTCTGGCATGGCCTCACTTGGGAGAACTTGACTCTGCCACCTTAACGAGCTGGGGCTTCGCATGGCATCTGATTGACACCCACCCGGGCCACCCGTGTGCCTGGAAACTTTGTCTCTTGCAAAGAAACCTGCCCCTTGAGCTGCCTAGCTGCACGAGTAGGTTGTTATCCTTCCCATGCCCCTGAAGGGGAAGGAGACTGGTGCAATTCACACAGGAGCAGTGGGGCTCAGGGCTCCTTTCCAGGATTTGGGGGGCCGTGGGCACAGACTTTCAGCCCCATCACTCCTCAAGCCCAATCTCCTCTGCCCCAAACCCTCCTTGCTGCCCCTACCCCGGTTCTGCCTGCTCCGGGCTCGCTCTTCTTGGCCTGCCTAGTCCCACTTTCCGCCCTCCCGCTCTTGCACCATTGCACAGAGAAGCCTCTGCAGAAAACTTGTGCTGCTTGGTTCATCGTCTTTAGCTTTGCACAGAGTTTTGGATCTGCAAACATCAGCTAACTGGAAGCCCCAGCACCCTGCAGCGTCTCCCATTACACAGACAGGTAAACTGAGGCATGGGATAAGTTAACTTATCCACAGCCACACAGGTACAGAGCAGCTGGGCAGGGGCTCAGAAGCTTTTGGACCCTTGTGCCAGACCCCTGGTGTTTCTCAGGCCCTTGATCCTTGTGTTTGAAGGAAAGCCCCCTCGGGTAACATCAATGGAGCATTGTCTCATCCTGCTACGGGAGTCACAGAGGGACACCATATAGTTCCAGGGCCTGTCCTCACCCGCAGCCTCCTGCGGACAGGGGCGGCCCTGGGGAAGGCACCGAAGTGTGTCCCTTTCACGTGGTGTCTGGCCGCCCCAATACCAGTGCCATGCTGGGAGACCCCGGCTACCGAGCGTTACCTTTTGATTGGACTTGTGCTGAGGAGTGAGATTAATTGATCACCGAGACCAGACACAACTTGAAGGGTTTATTAGGGTATGCAATAGCAAACGCTCATTGGTACTAATCACGACGAGGCTTACGCAGCCTTGGCTCCAGGAGGAACAGGTCTGCTGGCCAGGCCTCTCCGCCTTCCTGGCGACTCTCGCCGAGTTGCTATTTCTCTGCTGCGCTTCGGGAAAGGTCCAATTTGTTGCTTGCCCCAGGCCCAGTCTTTATAGATAGTTGATCTGACACGTTAAGAATTGATTCCTGATTAATTTTATTTAAATTTTTGTGTTTCGATGCAACCAGATTTTCGTGGCCCTGGAAAAGGGGTCAAGGGATCAACTTAGCTAAAGTGTTTTTTTTATTATTATTATTATTATTTTTAAGTCTGACCTTAACCTGTTAATCATCCGGCAAGCTTGACTTTAATCATGTTAATCAACTGAAATGTAGATTTTTGAGTGAGCAAAGAACAGATTTCTTGTCTTTATGGCTTGCCTTTTGGCTCCCGGTCAGTTCTTTACAAGGCTATTTTGCTCGTTCCATCCTCGAGTCTGCCTGTGTGTCTATAATTATTTGAACACGTTAGCAAGAATGTATGTATTCTAGCAAAATAACTATTAATCCATTTTACCTTGCAAGGTAACTATTAATACACGGTTACCTTAGTTATCATTAATGTTTTAGGATACGACGGTAATACAGAGTATCTAGGATACGGGCTTGCTGTTCAGGCATATTTCTGCAGGTTTGACTTCGGTGCTCTGACCAGCCTCCTCCAGAGCTGCCTCACGATGCCCGGCAGTGAACAGAGGAGCTCAGGAGACACCAGCCCTCTCGACAGAGGCTCTTCTGTCTTTGCTTCGATGCAAAGGCCAGACTCCTCAGCGGTTCCCGGAGTGCATGGGTTTGTTTCTCAGGGCTAGTGAACCACAGGGCATGATTATTGCTGAGCACATCATTTTCCCAAATGCCCCCTTGCATACACAGAGACATGACCTAGCCTGGACCTAGACAGGACCTAGCCCCTGGGTGGATAGCCCTAGACAAGCTGAGGGTAGCCCACAGCACCGTGCAGGCACTACCCGCACTCCATGCCGCTCCAATCTCTGCAACATCCTCGCACCCTCCTTCAACACCGTCCAGTGTCTCGTCTCCCCGCTGCTTGAAGCAGCGTGCTTGTACCTGAAGGCGTGCAAAGAGTAATTTTTCCAACTGTTCAGCTGGTCTCATAAAAGTGATCAGATTTACCCAAAGAGTCTACCCAAGCTCTGGTAAAATCCTGGAGGCAATGATCAAATAAACCATTACAGACAGGCTAGCAGAAGGCAGTGTTTTGAAGGCTAGCCAACACAGCTTTGTTACAGGCAGGTCATGCCAAACCAACCTCATTCCCTCTACGATCGGGTGACTCGCCACCTGGTCAGGGAAAGTGAGTTGCTGTCATATCCCTGGACTTCAGAAAGGCCTTGGACCTGGTCTCCCATGAAGTTCTTATGAAAAAATTAGGAAAATATGGCTTTGGCTACTTTATGGTCTGGTGCTAGGCAACTGGCTCCATGGTAGGACCCAGAAAGCTGATCAAACACTGGCGTGCATCTACCAAAGCATCTCATGCAAGGCTGAGGATGCCATCCTCCCGCTCTACTTGACCTCGGTGAGCCCGCCGCTGGAGCACTGCGTCCAGTTCTGGGCGCCGCACTGCAGGAAGGATGCGGAGAAGCTCGAGAGCATCCGAAGGAAGCACGACAGCATCCAGAACAGAAGAGCGGCACTGCCTCGCGCCCGCACAAGTAAACGAACTTGGCTCTTTCCCTGGGACCTCTTTCATGCATGATGCATGAGGCCTTATTAATACCCCTCAGAAAGCACATCCATTATTGATGCCCAGCCTGGAAGCACCGCACAGCCCTGCCTCCTCCCTCTCACATCACAGCCCTCCCCATCCCTTCGGAGCTGCCCTCGCCATGCAGTGAATGCAGCCATCTTTGCTGGACCATATTGGACGGGAAGGCCACGTTGACGCAGCATGGCGTTGTGACAGTTGTGTTGATGCTTTTCATGCGGGATCCTGCTGGCATGTAGCCCAAGGCAGACTCTGCTTCCATGTCCCGAGAGAGGCAGGAAACGCTTCGCCCGCAGCTGAAATGCAGCTGCTTCTGGGGTGTACATGGTCCTGGGGAGCAGCACACAGTCCTAAGGAGCAGCACACGGTCCTGGGGCCACGCTCTAGGAGAGGAAGAAATGCACATGCCTCCAGAGTGGGATTCGCCTGAGAAATCCCCTCTTTTAGCACTAAGACCTGGTCAGGCCTTGGTCTCTCTTAAAAGTTAGTAACATCACCAGAAGTTCTCAAACTTTTCAGGCTCAAGGCACCTCACGTTAGGCGGGGGGGCGGGCTGCCCGCCTCAAATCTCAAGACACCCCGTGTTAGGCTGCCCTCCTCAAATCTCCAGCTGTTATGCATCGCTTCTGACTTGCACTACCTGCCCCAGAAGTGGCTGCATTTCAGCCAAAGGATGCACACCTGCAGAGCAGCGTTTGCTCCGGGAAGCCAGCACGGATGCATTGCACCCTGCATTGCTGTGATACTTGCAGCCAGGTGCTGCATCCACAGCAGGGGAACAAGAACAGGCTGCATCTCACCCCTGCACCTGCCTGCATGATGCATGAGCAAAAACAGCCAGGAAGGGCTGAAGTCATACGCACTGCACAGGGTCTGCCTGGATGATGTGTGTGTGTGTGTGTGTGTGTATACAGCCCCTCCTGGCCATTTTTGCTCATGCATCATGCAGGCAGGTGCTAGGGTGAGGTGCAGCCTGTTCTCGTTCCCCTGCTATGGACCTGCATACACACACACATCATCCAGGCAGACGCCATTCAGTGCATATGACTTCGGAGAACAGCCTGCATTTCACACGCACCATTAAAAGCAAGTTACACCTTGGGGTGACAAATGAACAAGGCAATCTAGGCTGGGGGAGAGAAGGGCACCCTTCATTTGTATGTTGGCAGGCCTCAGGGCCTGCTCCATGCTGCTGTTTCCATGCTGGTTTTAAAGGGAATGAGCTTTTCCCGGCATCCTTTTGCGCTCATCCAGATGGAACTGGAGAGAGAGGGGAAGCCAAAAGTCCACTTATGTGCAGACCAGACCCAGCACAGCTCAGAAAGGCCCTGCCAATATGCCATCACTTGGTTGGAGAGGTCATCTAGTATTTGGAGCCGGGAGAGGTTCCTAGGCTGAGGAGAGAAAGAAGAGGGGGGCTCTCCTGAGGACTCCCACCATGCCCAGATGCCACCCGCCCACCCCCCAGCTCCAAGACACCTGTGGGACAGGTAATAAAGGTCCCGGGAAGAAGCTGGAGCTGCCCAGAGGTCCTGAGATACAGAAAATCTCGGAGGCACCGAAAAGCAGGAAGCAACCAGCAGCGGTGCCGTTAGGGTTGTTGGGCGAGAGAGTCGTTTGGGGCCCCTTAGAGATACTCAGGAAATCATTAACCCACCACAGTTGTATCCTGGATCTTTGTAATATTCTTTGGGGGAATTAGATAAGAGTTGAGAGTTAAAATGCAAACAGAGCCACTTGCTTACAAAAACTTGGGCCCCCCCCCAAAAAAACTGTTGCAAAATTTTGGAGCCCCCTGAAGTGCGGGGCCCCGGTTTGCTCTTCCCTAAGGCCACTACTGCAACCAGCACAGGGCAGGGAGACTGCCGTGGCGTGGAAAAGGGCGAGAGTCTCATGCTATATGAAATGCCGAGGCCAGTTACGTGCCAGGGTTTGGATCCAGAATCTGCTCCTGCAGCTGCACAGGAATGCATCCCCAGAGCCACGGCCTCAGGGCGCCAGGAGGAGGGGGACACCAGATCACACTTGCTATGGGGCATCTCCCCGGGGACTTTTCCCTTGCTCATGCCAGCCATGCTTTCCCCGAGGGTTATTCCTCCTTGGTGTCGCTGGGAAGCCCCAGTGAAAAATGCACTAGACACTGTGCATATGCATTGCAAGGCACTGTCCCCGCCCCAAGCTCTTCTAGACAAAGGCTGGGCAGGGAAACTGAGGCATGGAGAGGCATGCTAACTTGCCCAGAGTCATCCAGCGACTAGCACCCAGGGTTTCAGACTCCCAAGTCTGTGCCTGTCTAGGAGACTGCACCTGACTCATGATCCCAGCCCTGATGCACTGATACAGCACATCCGTGTGTTGAAGGCAAAGGGAAGAGGATGGGGCCCAGCTCAGGAGAGCTCGTTATGCAGATCACGTCTGGCGGGGGGTGTTGGGAGAGCGTCAATTAGCGAGTGTTTGCACAGTCCGTTTGTAGATCAAAAGCGCTGGAAATAAATTAATGCCTGCAAAGTGCCTCGGCAATGGGAAGGGGGAGAGAAATGCCAGAGTCCATCTCCCTAAGGCAGCCATATGTGTGGGGGGTGGTCCTCTGCAGAGCCGTGTGTCCTAGCCCCACACAGCGCTGACATCAAGAGCGATTCTCCTTTCAGCTGGTGGCTGGCTGGTGGAGCCGAGCCCTTGCTGATGCAGTGCTGTGCATCATAGCGACAAGGGTAGCGCCCTCCCAACAGGAGACTCTCCATTCATCCTTAGCAGTGCGGGTGCTATGACACTGCAAAGGCCTTCTGCTGTCATAGAAGCAGGGCTGGAGGGGACCTCCAGAGGTCACGTCTAGTCCAACCCCTGCCTGAGGCAGGATCAGCCCTGTGCAAACCAGCTCAGACATATCTACTGTCTTAGCACAACTGCATCCTGCAGAGACGCATGGTTGTCTGCCTCCTTCCTCCCTTTCTGCTAGATTGCCAGCGGGGTTTTAAGCCTCCCTCAGAGGTGCCGGGTGCTGCTGGAGGTGGGTAGCTGTGCCAATGCTTAAACCCAGAGGGTCCTGGCTAGAGGGTCATCATAGTGGGGGCAGATGGGATGACTGACACCACCCCATAGTGTCATATTTGGGGTCTGATAGGAATTTTACCCCATGGTCAGACTGGTGTGGACTGGGGAGATTTTGCCTTCCTCTGTAGCAGGGTTGCAGTCTCTACCTGGGGTCTCTTGAGTGTATATTGACCATTTGTCATAGAAGCAGGATGCTGGCTGCCATGGTTCCCTAGCCACAGTTTGGGTGTGAGGCCTGTGTGGGGAGCTGGGGCACAGCTGGAGGAGGGGTGTGGCTGGTGGGGCACAGCTGGATGTGGGGGTCATGGGGCAGACCTGAATGGGGGACACAGCTGGAGGAGGGGTGTCACAGCTAGAGGTAGGGGCAGAGCTGGAGAAGGGGAGTGGCTGGCAGGGCACAGATGGATGTGGGGGTCATGGGGGCAGACCTGAATGGGGTGTCACAGCTGGACGTAGGAGCACAGCTGGAGGAGGGGTGTGGCTGGCAGGGCACAGCTGGATGTGGGGTCACAGGGAGATGGGGGCACAGCTGAAGGAGGGGGCATA
>JAGPOW010001338.1:1866784-1883147 GCA_030014935.1 Caiman crocodilus | reverse complement strand
CTGCTATTCATTCCCGCTCCGTCTTCTCTTCTGCAGACTCAGTCCGCCCAGTTCCTCCAGTCCTGGCTCAAGGTCAGGCTGTAGCAAAGCAGCAGGGCTTTGCATGAGATGCCGCACTGATGCACTGGTGTATAATGGCATTGTAGCCACTGTAGAGTTAATGGGATGTAGATCTTACTGGATGTTCAGCATCCAAAACCCCTAGCTGGGACTCCCCTCCCATTCGACCCTTCTCCCTTCTTGCTGAAATTGAAACAGGACCCTGTCCCCTAAGGCAAGGTGCTCCTGACCCCTTAGCCCTAGGTCACGGCCCTCAGCGGAGAGCCTGTGTCCCGGGTGGCTCTGAACCTCAAGTGGAGAGCCGCGGTACCCCACATTACTGCCATGGCCAGCAGAGAAAGTCTGGCCCATGTGAGCTGCCCAGGCCCTAGTGATGGATGGCCTTGAATGGAATTAGCCCCATTAAGGTGTCAGATTTAATAGATGAATTAGCTAGCAAAGAGGGATGTATTTCAGGAGAGACAGTGCCAGGTCTGCTCACCCCCGCTCAGCGCAGTTTCCCGAGCGCTTCGTCTGTGCAACTGTCTGGGGCCGAGCCCGCAGCCGGCCGGGTTACTGGAGCGCAGAAGCTGCATTCATTTGGGCTGAGACAGCCAGATCCCATCGATCAAGCGCTGAGCCAGGGAGAGCCCTGAGTTCCCCGCCTGCTTCGCATCCAGCAAACACAGGAGCTTCGAAAATGCGGCTGGCAGAGCCCGCGGGGAACCTAATTCAGCGCCCGCTCGAGGCAGGGTCATCCCTATTACATCCTGTAGAGATCTGCTTCCTTATAAGATGCCCGTGCCTGTATCTGGACTCCTAGGACATCGGGTTGGCCTTGTCTAGAGAAGCTCTGGAGGTGGGGAGACTGGGAGGCGGCCAGTTTGGGGTCAGGATGATGGGAGAGGTTGGGAATTTGGGGTGTGGGCCGTGACGCCAGGCTGCCGTGAGAGGGGAGGTGATGACGAAGCAACCCCATGGACTGCTAGCGTAAGTGGGTGATGATGCTTCAGGGACCGCTCAAGGAGGCTACTGCTGTGTTCACCTCTGCTTCTTCCCCCGCCAGGGAGGTCATCCAGATAGACCAGTTCCTGAAGGAGACGGCAGCCCGCGAGGCCAACGCCAAGGTGCGGCTCCAGCAGTTCATCGAGGAGCTCCTGGACCGGGCCGACCGGGCGGAGAAGCAGCTCCAGATCATAAGCAGCAGCTGCAGTACCACCCCCAACGGCAGCCTGGGCAGGTGCAGCGCACCTGGCTCCAAGGGCCCAAGCCGGCAGGTATGCCCCAGAGTTGTCCGTGGCTTGCCATGCCGGTGAGGAAAGCGGGGTCCAGCTGGGATACAAGGAGCACGGTTGCTAGAGCAGGGCCTCTCCCTTTCCGCTCCCGTGGGGTGTAAAGCCCGCATGCATCAACGCCGAGCAGCATTGCATGGATGAAAGACCACCTACGAGCATTGCCTGGCTGCTCGGGGCGGGTGGGAACTGTCAGATCAGTGGCGGGCAGACATGAAGGCTCCCCTGGTGCTTTGAGCTGCTACCGCTCAGTCCAAAAGGGCCAAATGGAGTAGCTACGATCAGGGTTGTAAAAGAAAAACCTTCTTTTGGCTCTTTGTTCGAGTTATTCCTTCACTCCCCATGTTGCGGGTGCCAGAGGTCTTTCACGTTCCACCCCAGAGATGGCTGCGTTCCCGGGTGAGCCAGCCACAGCCCCAGACGTGCGAGGCGCTGTATATATGTGTTGTGGCTGGTCTCCTTCTGCAAAGGCGGTGCTGGGGGGGAGTGGGGTGCAGGGCCAGGGCTGAGTCCACGAGGCAGAGGGAGCACAGGCCGGAGGGGAGCAGCCTTGCGGGAGTCAGTCTTGCACCTTGGTGATGGTGCCAAGTTTCTCCTTGCATCGGACAGGGTTTCACTCTCTGGTCTTTTTCCCTTCCTTCTTCCGCAGCGGGACAGGCACCCCGGCGCGGGGGCAGCGGCGCACAGCTCCTACGTCGTTTCCAATCAGAGGTCCTCCTCCAGCACTGGGTAAGCTGTATGGGGCACGCATTGGCCACGGCTGTCTCTCTAGTCCCCCTTCTCCCGTGCAGAGGTGGGGGCGCTTCCTGGATGCTCGCAGGCTGGGACCGTTCATTTGATGTGGGCATTTGAGTCCATGCACCTTGTGCATTGGGGTCTTTGGGCAATCCCAGAGCAGCGTGCGGGTGACTCCAGCACAGGGCAGCATTGGCTCAGTGCGTATTACTGGTGGTGATCACAGAGTGGGAGAAGCCTGTGCTTTCTTTCCACTCCACTTCTCTCCATCATCAGTGGCTGCCCGCCATTCCCCACGGGAGCTGTCTTCCACGACACCCCTGGATTTCCATCTCCTTTGCGGGGGAAAGAGCTGTGCCCTGTGTGGGGCACGAAGAACACCCTGTATGGCTTCCATCTTCTTGTTCTGGCTGCCACATTTGGGTGTGGGTCCTTACCTGCTCATCCCAAGGCCTCTAGCAGCATCGTGAGCAGCATCTCATCACCGTCTCTGTGCATTGCTGAGTTGTTGGCATGCTTTGAAGTCGAAGATCTGCAGGGACCCATCGAGAGGAGCTGGTTTTTTCCCTGCCTTGTCTTGCTGTGATGCAGCGAGAGATGCTGGGGCACGTGTCTAGGATGTCGGGAAACTTCACTTGCCAGGATGGGGATGTTTTGACACCTCCTTTCTTTTTATAGCATGTTTCCAGCCGTCAAGGTGCTTCTGACCTACATGGGAAGCTGGAGGTGCCTCTGAATGGTGGGGGTATCTCTATGGGGTTTAATTGGGTGACACACTAACACTAGTGCAACCCCCTGCTCCAAGCAGGACCAGCCCCAACTACAATATCCCAGCCAAAGCTTTGTCTAACTGGGTCTCCAAAACCTCCAAGGATGGAGATCCCCCATCTCTCTGGGTAACCTGTTCCAGTGCTTTCAGACCCTCCATGGGGTCATCTAGTCCAACCCCCTGCTCAAGGCAGGATTATCCCTATCCGAAGCATCCTGTGTAGTCTTGGTCTAACCTATTCCTAAAATACACAGTTAACCCTGCAGCACAACTTGTTCCTAAACACAGACAGCAAGTTGCACAGCTACATGGCACATTGCCCAAAGACACCAAAAGCCCCTAACTTGTGCCAGGTAAAGCAGCAGGGCAAGAGCTGCCACTGTCCTGGTGCTGCAAGGCTTGTTTAAATGCACTCAAGAGGGCCCAAAAAGAGAGCCACATCCCTTGCTTCAGAGGAAGGCAAAACCTCCACAGTTCATGGGGTAAAATTCCTGCCTGACCCCAGATCTGGTGATCTCTCTGACCCTGAATGGAGGGGCAAGACCCTGTAGCCAGGAGCCTCTGGGTTTTACTTGCAGCAGGAGCATTTGCACAAACCAGCCTTGTCTGCAGAAAAACTTCCCTGATGTATAGCAACAGGAGGGGAAATACATCCTTCCTGGCTCTTTGCAGCAGCCAGCCCTGCCTGGCTCAGATGAGCTGTTGCTAAATGACCTTTTTAGGCTATTGGCAAGGAAAGCAGAGACCTCTCTTCCTCCCTGAACTAAGGCATGGTAGGGCCAAGGGGCCTTTTGTCAGTCTCCCAGCTGGACCGTTGCGTCTGGGGCGGGCGAGCGAGGGAGCCCGGCTCTAGGTCCAGGATGCTGTTTGTCTCATGGCCACGTGTTGTCCCCATATCCCCACAGAGCCTCCAGCCGGGTGAAGGCCGTCTCCCAGAGCTCCGGCTGCTACGACAGCGACAGCGCCGAGCTGTACCCGACGGACGAGACCGCCGACGGGCACCACTACCAGGGCCGCGGTGTAGACGGGGGCTTCGAGCGGCCCGGGGTAGCCCGCAGCTCGGGGCTGCGCAGACAGGCCATCCAGAACTGGCACCGGAGGCCCTACCGCAACAGCACCGAGGGCGAGGAGGGCGACATCTCCGACGTGGGCTCCCGCACGACCGAGTCGGAGGCGGAGGTGTGGGAGCAGGAACCCCGGCTCCCCACCGAGGCTCAGCAAGCCAATGCCTCAAGGCCCGTGAGCAGCTGCAGGCTGATGGGTGAGGCTGGATTTTGGGGGGGGCAAGAAGGGAACCCATTTCACCCCAGGCAGCAGCTGCACTTGAGACCAATGAGCTCTCAGTCACCAGCCATGAGACGGGGAACTGGGTCTGGGAAACTCAAACCACTCCGGTCTGAAGCCAGTGCCCTAGCCTGGCAGACGCCGTGCATTTGGGTGAGATGTAATTGCAAGGTCCAGCACGATGCGTCTTGGGCTCATCAGTCTCAGCCACTTCTGCACTGGGGTTCCCAATTAACTGCATCGTGCAGGAAGGGAGATCTGGGTTTCACAGCGGGCAGCACCGCTGGAGACCGCAGCTCAGCCTGTAGGTGAGGCTGAAATAGGGGAGCAAGCTGTTCGTCTGGAGGATTCGTGCAGAGCATTGACCGGCCTCATTAGGCCTGCTGTATGCTGGCCCCTTTGCAGAACTAGACAAAGGAGTACTCTCAAAGGCTGTGAGAGTATCACGACTTGGGAAACCACGGCGTTGTCACCTCCAGGAGGAGATAAATAGCAGGGGAGGCGATGGCAAGTCTTTGGACTTCCCCGCGGACTGATATAGGGGCATTTCTTCTGCCCGGCTCTCAATGCGAGAGCGGCGGGACGGTAGGTGAGGCTGAAAGGCGCCAGGTTAAAATGGGTGGAAAGAACAGTTTTCACAGCAACAGTCCAATGAAGAACAATGAAAATGGTTTGGGGGCTGGGGGACAGGACTGGTGAGGAGAGGCTGAGGGAAATGGGCTGATTGAGTCCGCAGAAGAGAAGAGCGAGGGGGATTGAATAGCAGCCTTCACCTCCCTGCAGGGGGGCTGCACAGAGGATGGAGCTGGGCTGGTCTCAGTGGGGGCAGATAACAGAAGGAGCAATGGGCTCAAGCTGCAGCAAGGGAAGTTGAGACTAGATATTAGGAAGAAAGTTTTCATGAGGAGGATAATCAAACAGTGGAACAGGCTTCCCAGAGAGGCAGTGGCATCTCCATCCTTGGAGGTGTTGAAGACCTGGGTAGACAAAACCTTGGCTGGGATGATGTACTTGGGGCTGGTCCTGCTTGGAGTTGGGGGATGGACTAGATGTGACTTCCTGAGATCCCTTCAACCCTCATTTTCTATGATTTAATGATTGCAATCCCCTGGAGGTCTGGGATGATGCAGTTGGGACTGGTCCTGCTTGGAGCAGGGGTTGGACTACATGTGACCTCCTGAGGTCCCTTCCCACCCTCATTGCCTGTCATTTTATGTTGGAAGAGGGAGGAGGTTAGCCTGCATGCTTCGAGGGAGAGATCCCAGCCAAGGCTTTGTCTACCCAGGTCTTCATCACCTCCAAGGATGTTGTGCCCAGGCCCAGGGACGGATGCAGGAGTGACTAGACCTCTGGGCTGGTCCGCAGTGGCTGCTAACCGCTTGTGATGGTCGCCCTGCAGGGAAAGGACATTAATCCCAGCAGACCAGCACCATCTCAGCTGCATCTTTTGGGAGATCTAGTCGGCGTCTCCCTCCCTTGCAGACCCGTCGGCTCCCGGAGAGCGCAGGCTGCCCCGGGCAGTAGTGCCAAGTGTTTAAGCCACTGCCTCCCTCCCCGTCCGAAGTGGCTGCACATCGGTGACCC
Organism: Caiman crocodilus; assembly: GCA_030014935.1. NCBI lineage: Eukaryota > Metazoa > Chordata > Crocodylia > Alligatoridae > Caiman > Caiman crocodilus. The sequence continues at coordinate 1,877,444 of JAGPOW010001338.1, read as the reverse complement.
CTCCAGCACGGGGGGCCCTCGTTAGGAGTCGGAGCTTTGGCTTTCTTCTAACCTCGTTTCCCCGTAGAGAGTGGGACTCGGTTGCCATGGCAATGGAGGCATATAAATCCCTGGGAAAATAAAAAAAGAGGGGAGGGAGGGAAGTGTCAGGGATGCTTTCTCTGGAGGAGAAGATCGGGGGAGTCACGGCAACAGCAGTACAAGCACGAGGCCAAATCCATGCCTGGGGGAAACAGGCGCTGCTCCTGTGAATTTGCACCCGCTTACCCCAGAGGTCTGCATCGGACCCCTTTATCTCGTGGTTTGGGGTCTGCAGTTCGCGGGGCGGGGGTGGGATGCCCTGTTCCCTCCAGGCTGTGAGGTCTGCATTGACCAGCCTCCCTCCCTTGGGGGGAGCAGGAGACCCCTGGGGCAAGGGGGGCATGCACCGACCCAGCCGGAGCTGAGAGAGGAGGGGAGCGAGGCGATGGGTATCCTCGGTGCCGGGAGTGCCGTGGAGCCATGTGTTAGCTCCCACCACGGGGCGGGGGGGAGACCTGGCAGATGCTCTGCTTTCTTCCCCCCAATGCCCCGCTGAGCCGGGTGGGGTGAGGACCAGCTTGCCCAGCCCTGCCGGGCGCCTGGGCAGGTGGAGGTGGGCTCCCACGTGCCTTTTGGGGAGAGGCCGGAGGGTCTGGAGGATGGCATCCAGGACTCCTGGGTCCCCTTTCTGCAGGGGAGGAGGCTAAGATTTGGGGATTTCCTTTCCTGGAGGGTTGGGGGTCTGTCCTGTTTTTTTGTGACCTTGGGTGAGTCACTTGGCTGCTCCGTGCCTCAGTTTCCCCCACTTTCACAGGGAGATAATGGTACCCCCCCACCCCGACACCCCCACCAGAGAAGGGTAAAGACAAACCCCCACCTCAGCAACCTTTCTGCCGCGTCCCCTGAATCCCCTCGCTCCAGCTCACTGTTTCTGCCTCACAGCCAGGTCCGAGGGGGGTGCCGGGAAGGCCGTCAGGCCCGAGAAGGGCAGCCCGTGCCGCTCCAACGAGGTGATCAGCCCCGAGATCCTCAAGATGCGGGCGGCGCTCTTCTGCATCTTCACGTACCTCGACACCAAGACCCTGCTGCGGGCCGCCGAGGTCTGCAAGGACTGGAAGTTCGTGGCGCGGCACCCGGCCGTGTGGACCCGCGTGCTGCTGGAGAACGCCAGGGTGTCCTCGAAGGTACGGGGCCCTGCAGCGCGGCACTGTGCCGGGAGCCCCCAGGGAGCCGCGCTGGCCCAGAAACGGGGACTGCTCCAGCCAAGCGGGGGGAGACCCCAGCAGCGCACCTGGGGCAACAGGGTTCAAGATGGACCCACCGCCTCCTGGGGTCAAAGCCACGGCTGGGATGATCTGGGACATGGGAGCCAGGGGGTGTCGGTCAGCGCAGCTTTGTTGCTCTCCCCGCAAAAAAATACCGTGTTTGTGTGTGTGAGTGTGCAAGTATGTGTATTTATGTGTGGGTGTGCCCACCTGCGTGGTTGTGTGTATGAGTGTGTAAGTGCGTGTGTGTGGTTATGTGTGTGGGTGTGCCCACGTGCATGGTTGTGCATATGAGTGTGTATATGTATGTGTGCCCGCATGCATGGCTGTGTTTATTTCATAGATTTCCTAGACACTAGGGCTGGAAGGGACCTCGGAAGATCATCGAGTCCAGCCCCCTGCCCCGGGGCAGGAAGTCAGCGGGGGTCATAGGACTCCTGCCAGATGAGTGTGTATGTGAGTGTGTCTGTTTGTGGGTGCGGGTGTGCCCACATGCATAGCTGTGTTTGAATGTGTAAGTGTGTTTGCGTGCATGCCCACACGCATAGTTGGGTTTGTGTAACTGTATTTATGTGTGTGTGCCCACATACATAGTTGTGTTTATAGTGTGTGTATGTGTGTTTGTATGTGCCCACCTACATAGGTGTGTTTATGCGCGTGTAAGTGTGTGGGTGTTTACATGTGGGTATGCCCACATGCATAGTTGTGTTTATACTGTGTGTGTGTTGTGTGCCCACATGCATAGTTGTGTTTATGATTGTGTAAGTGTATGTTTATGTGTGTGTCCACATACATAGTTGTGTTTATAGTGTGGGTGGGTGTTTGTGGATGTGTGTGCCCACATGAATAGTTATGTTTATGTGTGTGTAAATATGTGTGGGTGTTTACGCGTGGGTATGCCCCCATGAATAGTTGTGTTTGAGTGTGCGTTTATGTATGTGTGCCCACATGTATAGTTGTGTTTATAGTGTGTGTGTGCCCATGAGCATAGTAGTGTTTATGTGTGTGCAAGTGTGTATGTGTTTACATGTGGGTATGCCCACATGCATAGTTGTGTTTATGAGTGCGTACATGTGTGTTCATGTGTGTGTGTGTGGTCCTCCAGGCCTGCTCACTCCAAGATCTTTGACGGCAGCAGCGTGCCCAAGCCTCTAGATCTCTGTGTGTGCATATCTGTGTACACGTGTGATTATCTACATGGGTGCCTGTGTGTATCACTGTGCGTATGCCTTTGTACGTATGCACACTGTGTTTGCGAGCATCTGCTTGTGTACACCCTGAGCACCCTCATCTGTGCACATATGCATGTGTTTATGTATGCACGTGTCTGGGTGTGCGTATCTGTGCATGCACACCGATGTGTATCACTATGCATTTGTTGCTGTGCATATTCATCTACACTGGCATGTGTGTGCACATGTGTCTCTGCACCTGTGCCTGTGTGTATGTCTGTGCACGCGTACATGCATGTGTGTGTATCTAGCCATGCCTTTGCATCTGTGTGTGTGTGGGTGGGCGGATGGGTGTGCGTCCTGCCCCCTCCAAGCCAGGGTGAGAGCAGGCGCCGTGTCCCGTGGTAGTATCCCACCTGCCCGCCTCTCCCCCTGACGGTGGTCTCCCCTTCCCCCCAGTTCCTGGGCATGCTGTCTCAGTGGTGCACCCAGACCCACTCCCTCACCCTCCAGAACCTCAAGCCGCGGCAGCGGGGCAAGAAGGAGAGCAAGGAGGAGTACATGAAAAGCACACGGTGAGCCCCGTCCGCACCCTCCCTCCCGCCCCACCGCTGCCACCCTCCCTGTAATGCGGCAGAGCCACCCCTGCCGTACAGCTCCCATCCCCCCGACCCGGGGGCCAGCGCCTGTGGGTGCTGCTGGCTTCCCCGTGGGTGTCTGTTGTCAGGCAGAGACATGCGCCAGCGCTTGATTTTCCCATTTAATGCTCCACCGAGAGCGTGCTAATTGGGTAGAGACCCAGCTTTTAACCCTCTGGCTCCTGCCACTGCAAACTCCCACTGCAGCAGCTGGTCCCCGTGCCCCCGTTACTGGGGTCGGTGCAGGTCCCATTTCCCTGGGAACGCCTTGCCAATTACAGGAGGCTTGGGGCTGCCTTGTCCCCCTGCCAGTTAAACCACCTGCCTCTGGCTTTGGACACATTTGGAAACGCAGTCTGGCCTCAGAAAATACTCGAGGAGCCCCGCTCCCGTCGGTCCTCCAGCGCTGAGCAGTGCAGGTTGTGCCGCTGACGGCACGTGGGGGGTTTGCTGCGCTAACGAGGCAGAGCCGGCTGGGCACAGAGCCCCTTGCAAAGGGCCCGAGTGCGAGGGCAGGGCGGTGGCACGGTGGCAGGGCCAGGGGGAAGCCTAGGCTGAGAGCTGCGTTCAACCCAGGGAGGGCACGGACAGGCGTTTCAGCAGTTCAGGGGTGAAATTGTCTGTCTGCCGCTGGGATGGAGGCGCTACGGTCTTGTCCTGGGAGCCTGAAGGGAGAAGGGGAGCAGGCACCGTGGCCTGGGGGGACCTGAAGAGAAGTGGCTTGGAGTTAAGGCAGAGAGAAGCAGAAAGCTCGTCCTCCACCTTCACCCAAATTTCATCCGCAGGGGGTCGGGGGCCCGCTTGGAGCAAGCCAGGCGCCCTTCCACACAGCCCCCAGGCTATGATCAAGGGTGGGGTGGGTCCCTGGAGCACTTCCCCCGTCCAGGTTGGGGTTCACACTACAGCATTACCCCAACGGGCTAGCACCGGAGCCTGAATGTACCCACCGGGACCCCAAAGTGTCCTAGGTTGGCAACGCTGGTGCCCACAAGACCCTTGCCCACAGCAGACAGGCTGCCAGTGCAAGGCTTCCTGGGCTCTGCCTCCTCCTGGGACACCTGGTGCGTGCTGCCCAGAAGGCAGGCCGTGCAAGGGGTGCTGCTGATGCATTTTGTTTCCCCTCAGGGGCTGCCTTGAAGCCGGGCTGGAGTCCTTGCTGAAGGCCACGGGCAGCAACCTGCTAATCCTCCGCATCTCTCACTGCCCCAACATCCTGACGGACCGCTCCCTCTGGCTGGCCAGCTGCTACTGCCGGGCTCTCCAGGCCGTCACCTATCGGTACGTGCAAGATGGGGTCCTGCAAGACCCGGCGGTGATGCATGCATAGGTGAGAGGAGGGCTGCCGGCCTCCAAGACGCCTCTCGGAGCACCTTGCTCATGCACATGGAAAGGCATGGATGCTTAGTGTGTTTGCCCTTCTGGTGGGGGGCTGAGGTAGCTAGGAGCTGGGGAGAGCTAAACCCCATAAATCTCACGAAACCACACCAGAGGGGCTGATGCATCCAGAGTGGGACCCCACAGCCCCTGAAAAACACTGACCCAGAAACCCAGACCCTGACACGTGACAGCAAAACTCCCTCTCCCATGCCAGGCAGCTGGGTGAGGCTGCTGTGCCCTGGGGCAGCTGGCAGACAGCCCCTTTGGGACTGGTTGGGGCAGCCAGTTTGGGACTGGTTGGGGACCGTATGCATCCGGTTGCTCCCAAGTGCTGGCTGCTTGCTCTTGCAACAGGGTGAGCCTCCGAAGAGGCTGTGCGGTGAGCTTTGCTGGACGCTTTCAGGAAGACCTGGCGCATCCTGCTATTCGAGAGGTGTGGACAATGTACCCTGGGGTCTTTAGGCTGCTAAATACTATCTGGAGATGAACCAACAGCCTAGGACTCCCTTGGCTTTGCTTTACGTACAGAGCAGCTATGACGTGGGCAGCCCCTCGCTCGCCTGGAGATGGACCTGGGTCGGGGCAGGCCAGGCTCTGGGGGCTCTCCAGTCTCGGGCTGGTGGCCGGAAGTCGTGATGTGAATGTGTTTTCTCTGAGACCCAGTGCTCATGCCACCCTACAGCCGGAAAGGGTCCTTTAGTCGAACCTCCCTGGAGAGGCTGCCTGGGCACAAAGGGCAGGGTCCCTTCTTTCAGGCACTTAGAAACATGCGGACAGATGCAGCCTGTGGCTCTGCTGATGGTATTTCTAATGGAGCTGCTGCCGTTCAGCGTAGGGGAGGATGCAGGTGGTAGTTGCACACCAGTGACTGGGACTTTAGGGCACGTGCTTCACATAGAGACCCTGTGGTGCTGGGGATGGGCTCGGCACCGCGCGAAGGGTGCTGCATTGCCTTGTCCCAGGATCTGCTGCACACAGAGCAGGGGCACGTGGATGCATTGTGCTTCAGGAGTGCACGCGCAAGTGTTGGGTAGATGCACGCTTCCAGGCGAGGAGGCTGATGCAGCCGGCCTTGGTCTTGCCTGCTTGTGCCACCAGACTTGACATCAGGATGAAGCCAGGAGAAATAACCCGGTGGGAAGGGATGAGCCAGGGGCGCAGCAACAGGGGAGCAAGCAACGCCTGCGTCTCTCATCAGCGTTGCATTAATTGATAATGGGGACAATTGCAGACAGGTCGTAGGGCGGGCTCTACCGTGGGGTAGCAGGATGCTGAGGGAGCCACGGAGCTGGTGGGATATGGGCCTGGGGCAGCCATGAAGACCTGCCCTGTGTCTGAATTAAAACACCTTGCTGTTGCTACCAGAAAGCCACACGAGGCACAGAAACCTTTCCCTTTCTCTTGCCGCCGGCGGCAGGTGCAACAGGCTAACAAAGGGGGCAGCCGCCCTGGCCTTCATCCTTGGCAGGTCTCTGGGGCGACGCGGCGCTCCGCACCGAGCTATTTATGAAGCCGCGCGATTGTCCCCGGGCCAGGGCGGCCGCGGTAAACTCCGTAATTACGGCCAGCCCAGCCCCGGCCCTTTGCGAAGTCAGCGGGAGGCTGTCTGTGAAACGGGGGCTGCGTTTCCTTGCGCTGGCCCGAAGCGAGCAGGGATTGAGGTTTGGGCTCCTGTTGCCGAGGAGATCGTTCTGCTGCTTTTTTTTTCCCTGGGAAATGTTTAAACAGCAGCTGTCAAAAGGCAAACAAATGTAAGAGACTATTAAGGAATCAGCACTCATGCTAGAGGAGATGTCTTTTATTAGACCCACTAGATTTCTGCAAAAAAAATGCCTTTAATTGCAAGCTTTCAGGCACAAATACCCTTTTTCGGGCATAGGAGAAAAGATTGTAAAACTTCTCTTGGGTAGAAATGAAAGTTCATCATCATCATTATTATTATTATTATTATTATTAATAATGGTAATTGGTAGTGTTAGTGTTATTATTGTTGTTTATATTTACTGGTATTATTATTATTATGGGAGTCATTATTATTAAGGAATTGTTATGATTATTATGCTTATTATGGGATGATGATGATTACTGTTGTTATTATGGGATTATTAAGGGAATTCTAAAAGCTGAAAGCATCGTGATCCCCTGTTATAAATCTGCGGTCCCCAGCTCAGCGCCCGGGCCAGCGCTCTTCAACAGGCTCATGAATGATCGGGATTCGGGCATCAGATGCAAACTGGCAACGTTCGCAGATGGCACTGAACTACGGGGGAAGGCGGTCACGCGGGGAGACAGGCCGACCTGGGCACGCTCGCAAGGTTTTGGGGCAGACCAAACCCTGGTGGCATTTAATGCAGAGAAGTCAGGGCGCTCCACCGTGGGAGGAGGAACCGGCATCGTATTCTTACAGGCTCGGCGGTGCTACGCTGGCTCGCCCCACGACTGAAGGAGGCTTGGGGGTCTCGATGGACCGCAGGATGAACACGAGCCCCCAGGGCGATGCTGTGGCTGGCAAAGCGAACCAAATGCTGGCGCGCATCCACCGATGCATCTCGAGCGCAAGCAGGGACGTCATCCTCCCGCTGTACTGGGCCTTAGTGAGACTGCAGCTGCAGTGCTGTCTGGTACTGGGCCCCCAGTTCGGGAGGGATGTGGATAAGCTCGAGAGAGCCTGGAGGAGGCCAAGAGAGCAGGACATACCAGGAGAGACTGCGGGACGTGGGACTCTAACCTGGAGAGCAGGAGGCTCAGGGGGGAATGTGGTGGCTGCCTGTAAGTCCATAGAGGGGGTGCATCAGGGGCTGGGAGAACTGGTGTTCACCAGGGCTCCCCAAGGGATAACAAGGTCTAACACACTTCTGCAAGGCCGGTGTAGACTCGACAAAACTACTTTACAGTCCGAGTGTTCGGGATCTGGACCAGACTCGCCCCAGAAGTGGTGCAAGCATCTACTCTGGACTCATTCGAAAAGTGTTTGGATGCCGATCTTGCTGGGATCGTTTGACCCGAGCAGACGCCCTGCCCCTGGGGCAGGGGGCTGGACCCGATGACCTCGCGAGGTCCCTTCCAGCCCCTCACGTCTATTGAAATCTACTTGCTGCACAGCTAATGAGTCTGCTGCGCAGCAAACGTCTCATGTAGATGTGCCCAGCAAACGCCAAGTCTGATGTCCTTAAATGTTCATGGCCCTGCTGCCAGCACCGGGCTGATGTGCACCACGCGGCTCCAGCTCTGCCCTCGGCCGCGGGCCACCTCCGCGCAGCGCAGCGCTGTGGGCACTGCCCGTTCCCTGTGCGAATTCACCCTCCCGTGCATGCAGCTCCGCTGCTTCCGGTTCGGGAGCGAGCGTGCGCGGGGCCAGTGCACCGTGTGCAGCGAGGGGTGTGAATGGGCCACTATCAAACCCGCAGCCTCACGCCTCGTCGGCAGCAGCCTGTTTCCATTTCCACAAGCCTGTTTCTCCCCCGGCACGGTCCTTTCCAGGACTCCTCGTTATTCCACAGTGCCTCTTCGCTGTATTGACTGAGCGCTTTCCAGGAGTGTGTTCAAGGACGTGACTGACATCTGGCAAGCGCTGTTTGCTCTCTCGCCCTCTCCCCCAGGGCAGAAGCGTGCTGCGGAGAGCCCTGGCTATTTGGGGTTTTGTCACTGTGTAGTTGCATCGGAAAAGGCAAGGTCGCAGACGCCCGCCTTGCCCCTGGAGCAGAGGGTGGCTCCTGGAGGGGGTCAGTCGCAGTCTGGGTGTCGCCCCCACATGAGCTTCATGCTGAGAGATGGGACCAGGGGAGTGGAAGTGTTTGCCGCGGCCTTCACCCTGGAGCGTTAGGCCCTTTTAAATACACTACCGTAGCCTTGAACTTGAAAGCCACTGTGGGAGCGCGGGGTGGGCTTGGCGTGCTCATGCGTAGCGCCTTGCCTTGATCCGGCCACGAGGTGACAAAGGCATGAATAACTGAGGCTAGGGCATCGTTTGCCCGGTTCAGTCGGAGCTTCCCGGGCGATGCTACGAAGCGTCATTCGCAGAAGTTGCCGTATCAGAGCTCAGCAAGACGTGCAAGGGCATCTGTGACTTGCAGACAGAGTTATAATACCAAAGGTTTCCTAGTTTCATAGATTTTGGGGTCTGGAAGGGACCTTACCTGCTCGGGTCCAGCCCCCCAAATTAACAACAGATGTCCAGCTTTTAAGATTTGCATGAAAATATCTCACTTTCTTTACAAAAGCAGCCTATAGGTTCTCATGGCCCTTAATATGTTGGGTTGCCCGATCGCCCAGCGGGGCAGGGAAGAGCCGTGATATAGAACAACAGTAAGTGACTTGCCCAAGGTGATGCCGGGAGCTCCCGCGGAGCGGGACTCGCAACCACAGCACTCGCCCGCCCATCTTCCTCTGCCTCCGGGTTTGTGCAGACTCCTTTGAAGGGAAAGTCGTCCTTGTTGGGTGGTCTCTCAGATGGCAAAAGATCTGCCAGTGGAAGTCTGTGCTCCGTGCAAGCTCTCAGGGTCTCTCATCTGTGAAGCGAGATGCTTGCAAAGGGGGAGAGAGCAAATGCAGCTTCTTCCTCCACCGTCCAGTTCAAGTGGTGCCCTATTGCCCTCCTAGGACGCTAATTATTTCTGTGCACTAATTATTACCGTGCTCTTTGGCGCTCAACACCGCAACGACACACGGGTAATACTAAACCACGGCGGACGCCACATGTTACCGTCACGAGTGGAGGAAACTTTTTCGGCCAAAGCTTTTTTTCTGGTGAGACATGCCGACTCAGCAGCACCGAAACATTTTGCAAACTCATCTCTAGTTGGGCCACCTGTGTGCAAAACCATTTCAGACAAGCCAGCGTGGTTTGCACGAGCGGTTTAGGCTGTTTCAAACCCACCTTCTGCTCTATTAAATAAAAAATACCCCAAACATTTTTTTTTCCAGACACTCCCTCTCCCCCAGAATTGCCAGCAAGCTGAAAACTGAGCTTTTCACCCAGCTGCGCTGATGTCTGGCCCTTTTGGGTAACGGGGAATACTACCATGGGGAGAAATCTTTCACTATCCCCTTCCAGCCCCATTGCTCCCGTTCTCCAAAAGAGAGACCTTGACTCCGAACTCGGGAGCCCCAAAAAAGAAGGTGGGATCTGAGAGCACAACCTGTAGCTTAATATAGCCGCCGTTTCACCCTTTCTTTCTTTCTTTTAATGGTTCAGCAGCCCCGAATATTCATGTTCACCAGAGGCCATTGGCAGCTTGATAACCTGTCAACATGACTCACTTATTTTAATTAAGTGTGAGCCAGACTCGTAAGGGAATCTTGGCAGGCGGCTTCATTGGAGATGTATGAGTGCTCAAGATAACACAATTGACTTATTTTTAGGTTCACTTGAAGTTAAGAACTGGGTCGTTCAAAATTAGCAGCGTGGGCTTAATCTGCAGAACCGTGCCGTGCTCTGTGGGGTGGGGTGGTCCTGGGGGACCAGTAGCACCAGTGGGGATGACTGGTTTGAGTGCGAGTGAGGCCGCTGGGGTAAGGAGCCACGTGGGTGCAGCGCTGAGTCGATCGGGTCAGAGACGGGCGCCGTGGGTGCAATGCAGAGCAAGCTGGGCGTGCATTAGCGTCCTGGTTGACAGACTCAAAGGGTTTGGGATTGCACGGTGGAGAGGAATGAGTTCAGGGAAGGTTTTCCCAGCCCGGATGGCGTCCTCCAAGAGCTGGGTGCCCCCTTGCCCTGGAAAATCTCCTCCCGACAAGTTTTCTCGCTCTCGGGAGCGGTTGGGACTGACATACATTGTCAGGGCCTAGAGGACAAGGTCACGTAGCAGCTGTCTAAGCCGTCACTATTTCCTGGCTGGATGCGGGATCGCTGTCTCCGAAGCACTCAAGCTAGAAGTGAATTAATTTTCCTCCCTCTCTGATGGTGTCACCTATGTGTGGGCTTAAGGTGGATATGACTTTGGCCATCCTGGAGTGCGTGCATGTGGGGGTGGAGGTTTCTCCTTCTCTCATTAGTGTAGGCGTTTGTTCCTTCAAACAGCACGAAGAAGAAGAAAATAGGGTTTTTTTTTGGCTGGAGGACATGGAGTATTAATGCTCTGGTACCCTCCACGCTTAGATGCTATGGAAATGCCCCTACAAGCTTTGGGGACATGCATCGCAGCTGGTGAATCCTAACACAAGGCTCTGTGTCTCCTTCCAGGAGTTC
>JAGPOW010001338.1:1842783-1854887 GCA_030014935.1 Caiman crocodilus | reverse complement strand
GCACCACGGGGTCAGCAGAAGCAGCGTGGAAACGGGGCTCCGGTGCGAGATGCTCTCTGCACTGAGATGCACGAGCAGCGGCGGCATCTCTTCCATAGACCACCTTCCTGTGCACGGCGGTGGGGAGGGAGGGTCGCAGACGCCTGAGATGCAGGGTAGCTTTAAATCCCTGGAGAGCACATCATTCCTAGCCTGCCCACGCTAGGGAAGCAGAGGGCACCTCCTGCCAAGGGGAAGCCTGGTCTTCGTTGGCCGCGCGCTTCATTGCACAGATAAAGGGTTCGGGGCTGTGGCTGCTTTTGGACCTTTTTAGCCCAGCTGCTGTGGGGTCTGGTGGGAGAGCAAGGGCAGCTCTCTGCAGTGCCAGGCCCGCCGGGTTTGTACGCTGGCGTGAGTGCCCCCAGGGGCCGAGGCAAGCTGCTCACAATAGGTGCCATTAAACCACTTCGGCAGACCAGGTTCTTTGCATAAATCCGATATCTTTTATTAGACCAACTCCAGTCGTTGGGAAAACTCTTTGCAAGCCTGCAAAAAAGAATTTGCAAGCTTGCAAAGAGGTTTTCCAACTATTGGAGTTGGTCTAATAAAAGATACCACATTTACCCAAAGAAACGTGTCTGCCTGTGTCCTTAGACCAACACGGCTACAACCTACACCCCATTAAACTGCTTCAACGCCAGGAGGCAGGAGAGTCTGTCACAGCCTCCTAGCCCAGAGCAAACAGCTGCCCCGGGGATAAAAGCTGACACGCAACACTTACACCGGTGTAATTTTACCCCCAGTGTTTCCTGGGCATCCCTTTACGCTGGATCCAAGTTGGTTACACCGGTGACACGGCTTAGGTTTGTTCCTTGCTTACCCCAGTGTGAAGGCAGGTGACCCCAGGGTCACCGTAGTGTGTCCAAGCGGCTCGCCCATGTGAGTAGGGAAATACCACGATCCCTTGAGAAATCCGGGGCTGGGGATGAGACAATACCAGGCAACCTTGCCCTGCCACTGCCTCACTGCGTCACCTCGGGCAAGTCACTTAACTTATCTGTGTCCCTATGTGTAAATGGGGGTGGGTATGCTTTGTGCCCAATAGATGATAAGTGCTATCTACGTAGCTATGCAAACCCCAAACTTTCCACCCCACCCTTCCAGCTAGAAGCCCTCCCTTGCCCCCCTTCCCTGCTCCCACAGCCCCAGCCATCCCCCTTTCCTAAAGGTTGAACAGTTCCCAGCCCTGCTGCCAGGCCCTGGCGCTGCCTTCTCCATTGCGTGCAGTGCCATTCACCGGAGACACGCACCTGCCCAGCTTTGTACTGAGCAGTCCCCGGGCGCAGCCCCTCATTGCCTTGACGCACTAGGGAAGCAATCCTGGATCCTCCTGGATCTGCAAGCAACCTTCCCGTGCATGGAGGGCTTACAGCGTACCGCAGCCTGCAAACCCAGGGGCTCTCCGCGTGTGGAGCAGAGCAGCAGAGCTGAGATGAGTGATGAGTAATCAAGAGGCGATGCTTTCTGCACGCTTTGGAGCTGCTGCGACGGGAAGGAGCAAGGCAGGAGTAATCTCAAGGCATTTTACCAAATAGCATGCAGCGCTCGCAGCCTGGCATCCTTGGAGTATACCCTAGTACGCCAGCCTGCCTTTAATGTGGCATCGTATCAGCCTGGCATCTAATGGGCAGCGTGGAGTATACCCTAGTACACCAGCCTGCCTTTAATGTGGCATCGTATCAGCCTGGCATCTAATGGGCAGCGTGGCGTATACCCTAGTACGCCAGCCTGCCTTTAATATGGCATCGTATCAGAATCAGCCCAGCGCCTGGCTTGACGTGATGCTCACTTCACCCTTAAGCAAGAAATGCGTCCCACGGGGCGGCCCCGTTATCAAAAGCTCAGCGCACCGGTGCCTTTCTGGAAAGCGTTCATTAAAACTGCCCGACAGCACGGAAAATGGTTATCCAGAAGGATGCTGGGCGTAAGCGCATATTCATCAGGAGCAGTATCGGTGGCTTGTATTCGCTGAATCGTGGCTTGTATTCGGTGGCTTGTATTTGCTAGAATACGTTTCAAAGAGAAGTTAGTGCCTGTTACACAGGAAGGTGAATCCTGTGGCCAGTAAATGAAGTTCATGCCAAAACTAGGAAGAAATTGGGATGTGTTTAGGTCCCGACCTTGTTAGCACTGTGGGTGCACTGGATGCAGTGCTGCACTGTGGTGGTGTCCAACGTGGCAGTGCCACATTTGCTGGATGCTGCTGCATTGCAGTGCAGCGAATAAAGGTTTAGCGGTGCCGGGCATAGCCCTGGAGACTTATTTTTTCATGTATCCTTTTCAGGTGAAGGCAGCATCCCTGCAGGGTGCCAAATGATAAGCTTTAGCAAGCAAGGTCCTGCCCAGAGCTGAGGCAGTGCGTAGGCCATCACAGGGTGCTCTTCATCCGCATCCCCCCACCCCGGGCCACAGCCTCTTTCCTGGAGGGTCTGTGAGGTGTCTGTAGGGATGGGCTGGGAGAGCGGCGTGCCGAACAGTCCACACACTGGACCGTAGTGACTTTTGCTACTGATCAACAAGGGCCGTGGCCGATGCCCAGTGCGGTCAGTGGGAGGACTTGCCTTGATTGCTACGGGCTGAGAAGCAAGCCCGTAGCCTGGCATTGCCCTGGGAGGAGCTATGCAGGCCGGGGTGACCGCTGCCAGGTTTCTCCCTACGCATCTGACTCGTGACGGAGCTGCCATAGTGCAACGGAGCGCAAAGCTGCACTGGGTGCATTGGACCCCACCGTCAAAACACCAGCCCTTACGAAGAGAGCGAGCCCCTCGTGATGGCCCGCGGGGGTCGTTGTAGCGGGTCGGTGCCTCTGCCTGACATGCACCTGGGTTTGATTGCAGCACTCCTCCCAAAGCTGGAAGCAAAGGGGTTTGGATAGAGAGGTCAGCTTACGCACGCCCAATAACAGCCGCTTGACCTCTGAGACCGGTGAGGTTTTGTCTGCAGACCATCTCTTTGGTTTCTTCACTGTGGCCTTCTATTTGCTTGTGCTTTCCTTGGTCTGTGCTGCCCGAAAATCTAGAATAATGCTCTCGCCGTAGTTTGCAGCTAACCGTCGCCCGGCAGCTGGGTCGGACCCACCCCTGCTCCGTGCATTTGTTTTCCTGGGGTGGGTGGTTTTTCGTCCAAGCCCGCGGGCTAAGTGGAAGCAGAATCTGCTATTGAAACGTTTTCCACGTGTCCGACGCCAGTGAGAGCACGCTTTTAGAGTAGCCTGGACACCAAACTGCTCTGCTGCAGCGGAAGGGCTCTGGGTGGAGTGGGGGAAGGCGGCAACCCCTGTTTTCCTGCGACGGTCGGGCGACTTCTCTTGCTTGACCGCTGTCTTCTGGGTCTGAACTGAACCCTAGCAGGGCAAATTCAGGCAGGATATTGCCAACTCCACTGAAGTTGGTTAGCTTGCCCCAGGTCCAGATTTGGCCCAGGGTCTGTAACATTTTGTCAGAGCCTGGAAACACAAGAGGCCTCAAGAAGATTCGGAGCGAGAGTTTGCAGGTTCCTGGTACGAGCAGGTTATGGCATGCAAACTTGCCTCCATCGTGGTGTGAGGGGGGCAGCAGAATAGCAGAGCAAGGACTGACCCTCGAGGTTATTAAGGCTGGTCCATGTCCCTCCCCCCGCATCTTTGGGGTGATCGGATTCTGCTTCTTGTCCCCCAGACGGCAATAAAGCAGCATCCAGGTTGCTAACAAAGCCTTTACCACGAGCTTGCACATGCAACTCCTTCCTCTCCAAGGATGGGCTGGCTGTTGGCAAAGGAGCGAGGTTAGGCGGGCACGTAGTTAAACACTAGAGACCTCCCCTCTTCCATCTCTGCGCGGGGTGGAACGAGTTGGTCTATGAGTTTATGGTTCAGGGCCTCCTTTGCTTGAGTGTCTCTGCTCCATAGAGCCCTGCCAACCCCAGGATAGAGGTTGCATATGTTGCAGTGAGTTTACGGGGCCTCTGCACTGTCCTAACACGGCAGAGTTGGGCAGGGTTAGAGGAAGCTGAGCAGGACGCCACACTCAGTTGGTATGGATGCAAATCGCTTGGATGGTTTATTTGACCCAAGCAGTTGCCCAAAGCTGGGGACTTTGTTCCATAGCAGTTGACGCCGGAGCCAGGCAGAGCCGATGCACTTCTGTTCGCGTACAAAGCACAGGGTCCTGTTTCCCGCATCGCACATTTGCAGACCCTCTGCCTGCCCACACCTTGCACGCCTGCTTGGCGTTGGTGGGCGGGGGTGGAAACATGCACCGCTGTTTGGTGTCAAGGTTTTTATTTCGGCAGTCTGGTTCCATAAAGCCGCCTGCCTATTTATCCCCAGTGCAGGGTGGGAGCTGTACGAGGCGTAACGGGATCTGTCTCGTTGTCTTTTGCTGTGAATTCCAACTTCCCTGCCCCTTTCCACCGCGTTCGCCATTGAAATTCGGCAGCCCGGTGCCGGGGTATGTGAACCATATGGCGATAGGCTGAGCTGGGTCCGGTTGGGTTTTTTTAACCCTAAGGAGCCTCAAAACTTTCTCGCAAACCATGATCTCGGGCACTTTCTGCCATATAAGCCCGGCCTGTTTGTAAATAGATTATTTGGATCCTGTGGAAATGGCGCAAAAAAGGAAATTATAAAGAGGTTCCTGGATAGGTTTGATCAAAGTTTATAAAAGGTTTTATAAGACTTTTTTTTTTTAATTGCTTTATTTGATTTTTTCAAGCCAACGTAGACATGACGTGGACAAAGCACCCTGGATGGTGCAGCATGGGGTTTGTTTGCTTTTTTAATTTATACAGGCGTCCGTTGTGTTATTTATGTCTGTCTGTATTTATTTATTTATCGCTCGTTAACCTCTGCAAGGTGACGTGCCATCTGTTTACACGACGAGCCTGCGAGGAGCTAATCCGTTCGAACAATCATCCGGTCGCGATCCCCACGAAAACAATCTCTTGGTTTCTTTGGGCCAGAAACCAAAGCACCAAAGGGATCCCTTCTTCCTTTGGCTGCTTGCGGCCGTCCTGTAGCAAGGCCCTGCGGCCTGGTGCTTCCCCTGTTCAATCAGTGGCAGGTCGGGGATTTAAATGCTGTTAAATCAATCCCCTATCGGGGCAATCCCGTCGGTGCGAGGCAAGGTCCTGATGAACCCACCTGCTTTTGTATGATTCCCCCTTAAAAGGGTCACCCAGGTCTCACGATCGCCACCAGGCAAGATCTTGGGGACCAGCCTGGGTACCACGGACGGGACCATCCCCGAAATAGGCAAGCGTCTCCTGTGCTGGGGCTTCCTGGAGAAAGCTCAGGTTCATGTATGCTTTTGCAAAGGCTGCTCAGCTTTCATTCCCTTCTTTGAAGAGACGCCGCCGCGATGGTGTAGGATGGTGGGTCGCTGAGCCACCTCTAAGCACGATGCATCTCTTTCTCTAAGGCTGCTCTGCCTAGCCAGGCATCTTGCAAAGGCGCATACATCAAGCACAGTGATCCCACGGGGGGATTTCTAATGGGTTGGTGGAGAACATGGGCAGCAGCCTGCTTTCAGCTGCCCCGGGATCTGGGTATTAAAAAGACGCAAGCCTGGCAAGGGGTAGCACATTTGGCTCGGGGGTGCTGCACAATCAGGTGCAACCTTGCAGGGAAACGCAGGTGGGTGGGAGACATAAGGTTGCCTTGTCGGGAGGGAACCACTTAAGACATGCCTGCATCAGCAAAGGTGGCACGGGGCAGACGGAGCAGGCCTCATCCACCGCATCTCTGCTCCGCGTCTAGCCCCGCTCTCCCCACATCTCTAATTCAGATGAAGCAGCGTAGAGGGCTCAGCTGCAACGTGTCCCAGCGCTGGGGTCCTGCAGATACATCTACGAACTGCTTTAGCTGCAAAAACCACCTTCCCGGTTGGTGAAAGTAGATGGGCATTATCCTGACTCACTGTTGTTGCAGAGGGCAGGAAACCCCGGCAAACCTCTGCTACCGCCGGGCAAAGCATTTTCATTTGAGAGAAAAAGCAGATTTGGGTTGACCAAACCTCGCTACCAATTTGTGCCAAACCTTTTGAAGCCTAGTAGCCAAAAAACCAACATGGGGTGGGGGGGGAGAGTGCAGTGTTGGCATTTTCAGAATGAAATGGTGGTTTTTAAGGCGGGAGGGTTGTATTTGCATTTGCCTCTGTTTAATTTGAAACGTCATTTCAGATCGAATGCAATGTCTTAGTCAACTCCGAACAATTTCAGTGCGACTTGGGTGAGAAAACCAGGGAGAGCTGGTTTCAGGTCAACTCCAAATGAATGCTTTTTAGATTTTTTTTTTTTCTAATTGGGATAGTGAACTGCACATACCAGTGATTCACCCAGCCCTCATTGCTGTCCCGGGTCAGGCTGCGAGCTGCCCTGTTACAACCGCGCCGAGCTGAATCAAAATGTTCCTGAAATGCAGCAGCCAGGAAGTGGAAGGGGTCTGGGACAGACGTCGCATGAACTGGTCGGACCCAGATCAGTTAAGTCTGATACTACATTCAACCAGGTTTGTCTTAAAGCAGGTTCAGCTTTTTTGAAACTGGTTTAGGTGCACTGAGCGTCTGTTCTGTACCAGGTTTAAACCAGTTTCTGATCACTTAAGCCGGTTTATGTGTAATGTCTGTCCCTAGCCTAAAAAGGGAAAGCTCGAACTTGTGCTGCACAGCCAGCGCCCTCTGGTTTTCCCTGGGGATTTGGGATGTGGGAAGTGCCCCTCAGCTGAGGAAGAGGGGAGAAAGCCTTCACAGTTACAAAGCCCAGCCCAGCCACCTGCGTCACCCCCCGGGCTCGACCCAGACAGTGGCCCGTGCCTGGGGCTGGGTGAACCATTTGCCGCAGGGAGGGCTGCCGCTGCCTGAGCTCCTTCCCACCCTTTAATCATCTCCAACGAGCCCCACCATCCTCAGTTCCCACCGTGTTTGTGCCGGTCCTCTTGGAAATGCGGCAAATGCACTGGCGCGGGAGGAAAACACTGCAGAGGACCAAAAAGACAGGCATTGGGATAAGCTAAAGGCGCTGTGAACCCAAGTCTAGGTTTCCTCCGAGTTTCAGGAGTATTTGGGTCCCGGGGTTTGGCATGACCTGTTACAAGGCTAAGGTGTGCACAGTTCACATCTGGATCCAGCGTTTCCTAGAGCTTCGATAGACTTTAGACATGAGGGCTGGAGGGGACCTTGTGGGATCATCAGCTGAGGAGAGGGCATGGCCAAGGTTTTGACCAAGACCCAAACTCAAGCGAAGACCGTTTCACAGCGGATGCTGGGGGTATGGGCCTCATCTCTGAGACAAGCTGGGAGCCACTGTTCAGCCAAGCCAGTTTGCATGGAAAATGGACAGAGCTGTTTGACCCAGTCCAGAAACCAAGCACTTAGTAGCATGGGAGGTTTGACATCCACGTCCCGTTGGGGAAAACAACAGTGGAGTCGCATTCAGAGACACCGGTACGTCCGTCGGCAAATGGTTTACCCAGCCCTAACCTAAAAGTGAGGCCGTATCTAGGAATGGGGGGTGCTGCTGTGAGCACCCGCTCCCCCATAAATGGCTATGTATACTATCATCATTTCTCTAAAGCACTTAATTCTTCCCAGTGTTTCCTCAATCAATCAATCCTTGTAAATGATTTAAACGATGTCCTGTATGTTCCCGTGCCCCCCTCCCAAAAACGGTAGAAGTTCGACTTTTAAGCTATTTTTTTAACTATATAAATAGATGTATATTTTAGTCTTTAGCGGAGATGTGCCAGTGTTTGGAGAACCAAATGTCCCTTCCTCGTGTCTTGAAATGGTTCCCCCCCAAAATGCAAAAAATCGGAGAGCACATGGTTGGGGGAGGGAAGAGAGGGGCTGGAGTGGATCGGTTTAGGAACGACTGCTGCGCGGTTCCCCAGCTGTCGTCCTTGAATGCTTTGCAGATGTCTTCAGGGGACGGGGAGGACTTGCTTGTGGGCAGGTCTTCCCCTACCTGCCTGTTGTCTTCTTGCCTCTTCCTCTGAAGCAGCTGCTCCTGGACGTGGTTGGGGACAGGACACGGGGCTCGCTGAACCCTGGGTCTGGTCCCTGTGTTCATGCGAAGCGTTTTTGGAGACCGAGCAGGGTTTGGAGTACAGGGTTAGGTCCGTGACAGGACCTCTGTTAGGAAGGTCAAGGCTGGAGAGCCACGGGGTTGGAGAGAAGAGACTTGGGAAGGCAAGGAGGGGTCCGAAGAGAAACCCACCCAGAGCACACGGCCAGTAGGTCTTGGGTTTTCTTCCTCCAGCTCCGAGCTGGGGAACGGGAGATGCGCGTTTCGGCCTGCTGAGAACATACCGTCTTTCTGTCCGCCCGGCCCCGGCCCCGGCACCTTCATTTTTAGCACTTTGGTCAGTACTATCACCTGTAGATGCACTTTGATGTTGTTGCTTTTCAAACTTTGCCGAATGTAAACAACGTGTATTTAAGAATAAAAACGTGTGGAAAAAGAGCTATTTTATGATTCGGTGTTGAATAAAGATTCTTGACATTGCTCTGCGGCTTTCTTCTCTGTTAGGTTTTTTTCATCTGTTGATGGCAATTCATTGCGTGGCTAATTTATACGGCAGCTCTCAGCCCCCAGACCACTGGAAGTCATTTGCATTGCACGGGGCTCTGTGCCTTTGCGCCTCCTGGGTCTTTGAGCCCAGTTGCTTGCTATGATGGCATCCCTTTCATAATCCATGCCTGCAACCAGCTCCCCTCGCTCCTAGGCTACAGGCGAGGGGTAGAAGCGCCCTGCTAATGTCCAGCTTAGGGTTGCTCATGCCCAATTTAGGCCCGTTGGACCCTGTGCAAACGCTTTGTCTGACCAAGCTCTTTGCTTCGCTCAGTTGTCCGAGCCAAGGTCCTTCAGGGTTTGTCTGCGTGGCTATGCCAGGACCTGTCTGAGTGCCCCCAACCCTCAGTCCCCAACAAAGCAGCTGCTGGAGAAGAGCATGGAGTGGCCTTGGAGCACAGCTGAAGGAGGTAGGGGTAGGTTGTAGGTGGGTGTAACTGGTTTGGTGTAACACCACATGGCCTGGTGTTCAGTCCTAGTCTGCTTTCTCATGGGGTCTGGCCCAGGGATCTCCCTGATGCCTCAGGTACGTTACAGCCAAGATCGCGGCGCGCTAAACCACGCCGAGCAGCTGCTAGCTGGTTCCTCCAACCTCCGGCTACCATCAGTCCATCAGGATCATCAGCTTTCCCCAGTTTGCTCCAAGTCCTCTATCATGACTCGGTCGTGCAAGGCCCTATGAGACCCCTGGATCAGGCAGATGCAATGTACTGCAAATGGGGGCACCCACCCGACCAGCACCACCCTGCTAGCCTCTCCTCTCGGCCTACCCAGAATAATCCCTCCACCTCCCTCTCCAGGGATGGGTTGTGTTGTGCAGCGATCGCTGGGTCCAGTAAACACAGGCATCCGTGAATGAGAAGAACTAAAAAACAAGTCTTTTTTATGGAGCAGCGGGCAAGCCTCTTCAGACCCTTTGTCTGTCTCACACTGACTGCCCTGGCTCAGGGACCATCTCCCAATTTCCTACCTGTAGTCATCTTAGTTAGGGAGCATCTCTATATTATAACAGCTGTTGCTACAGGTTGTATCAGGGCTTGCACCCTTAGTAAGTCTCGCAAGACCCACAAGAGACCTCACCCGAAAGAGGAACGGAAACACGAGCAAACCCCAAATGAAAACAGTCCAGTTCATAGAGGTGCCCTTCCCTTGCTGCCTGGCCTGTGTCTGCTCCAGCCCTTCGGGGTTTACACGTGCTGTTTGTCACTGGGCACGTCTACATGTTCATTTGTACGCAGTGCCTACAGCTCATTAAATTTACTACTTGTATAAGCAAGTACTAAATAAACGCTGCTGTACTGCACAGTAACGTGAGCACGTGCTTTTTGTGTGACGCTTAATGTGCAGTAAACTACTACTGAGCATTCGCGTATTAGCATGGTTTTTTCCATGCAAGCTAATGCACAGTAGAATTAGCCTACTGCACATTAACTGCCTGGTGTAGACGCGCCCACGGTGCAGCAGCTTATGTCCAGAGAGCTCCTTCTCCCTGTCCAGTGTGGGGCACATGGCCGTGCTCTGGGGTATAGATACAGAGATATATATCTATATCTCTACTTATCTATCTATATCTATCTATCTCTCTATAGAGATATCTATATCTATCTGTCTCTCTATCTCTATAGAGATAGACAGATAGATAGAGATCGAGATATATATCCAGATGTTGCACCCATCCTGGCCGCAGAAGTCTAGCTCTTCAAGTCTCCCTTTCCCCCAGCCTTTGTATAACAAGAGCCAGGGCTCCCCGTCACCGCGGGGCCTGGGTGGGGACAGACCCTCGCACAAACAGGCTCCCTGTTCTGTCGATTGTCCTAGTAGCTTTTCTCTGTACTTGCTTCACTTTGAATCAGTCTTTCCCGTCATAGGTGACCCCCAAATGCAAAGCGTATTCAGCTGAGGTCTTGCCAATGCCTTGTGCATGGTATCTTTCTCTTTCCTGAGAAAACCTCAGCTAATGCAACCAGATCACACTGGCAGTTCGTAGTATGTCAAAGGGCAGATTAATACACCAAGGTCTCTCTCTTCCTTTGCCATTTCTGACTGCTGAATTGCTAGATTGCCGCCAAATGCCTTGTCCTCAGTCCCTAAGTGTCCAACCTCACTCTTTCTTCCAATAAATTTCATCCTGTTTCTATCAGACAAGCCCTCAAGGCCAACTAATTATACTCTCATGAAGATTCAGTAATCATAGGCAAGGGGGGTGGGAAGGGACCTCAGGACGTCACATCTAGTCCAACCCCCTGCTCAAAGTAGGACCAGCCCCAACTGCATCATCTCAGACATGGCTTTGTCTACTGGGTCTTCAAAACTTCCAAGGATAGAGACTGCACCACCTCTCTGGGTAACCTGCTCCACTGCTTTACTACCCTCCGAGCGAGAAAGATCTTCCTCCTTTATCTAACCTCTACTTCCCTTGCTGCAGCTTGAGCCCATTGCTCCTTCTGCCATCTGCCCCCACTGAGACCAGCCCAGCTCCATCCTCTTTGCAGCCCCCCTGCAGGGAGGTTGAGAAGATGGTCCGGCACCTGGTCCTCGAGGAACTCCACTGATGACTTCCCTCCACTCAATAGTCCCACTTTCAGAGGAACCTGTTTCCCCTCCAGTCAATTCCTTACCGATCTCACAAGTCTTGTCCTAAGTCCCATCTTAATTAATAATCTCCCATGTGGCACCATATCAAGTGCTTCGGTGAAGTCCAGATAGAGCAGAGCTCAGGTCTCTCCTCCGTCTAGCAAATCAGTGATCTGGGTACACCATGCTGCATGTTATGCCTTTTCCCACTGACCCCTGCATATCTTTGATTACTCTTCCCTTCATGTCTTGTCCTTCTGTCACACTCCTGGAGGCAGACTAGCGAGCTGCCGTCACCTAGACGTGCACCCTTTACAAAGTGCAGGCGTTGTATGTGCTAATCTCCAGGTTGGACCCCACCAGTGATTCGACTGATTGACTGGAAAACCTTCTTACCATGCTTGTGATTGCTTGAGCTATTCCTTGCAAAATCCTGGGCTGGAGGTTCTCCATGCTCCTTCCACGCATTGAGTTCCTGGAATTTTGTTTCCATCTAGGATGGGGTCATTTCCATTTCCATACCTCCATCTTCATTAGCCAAGCTCGATGTGGTAGAGAGGGAGCATACAGTCACGGTGGAAGAATGGCCTTGTCAGAGGACCGGGAGGCTGTTTTCAGCACTCAGACAAACAGGGCAACCTTCACTCCTCCAAGCTGGCATTACTGGGGATGTCTACCTGCACTTTTGATAATGCACATTAAATCTAGTACTTCCATTGTGAGGGACTAGGAAAATGCACATTAGCCTGTCTTAATGTGCATTAACTAAATAGCATGGTTTTCTAGTGACACTTTAACATGCATTAAGATAGGCTAATGCGCATTAAAGTGCACGTGTAGACATGCCATTGAGTTCGGGAAGGACCTCCAGGGTCATCCCGTACAACTCCCTGCAAGCTGCAGGATGTTCTCTTGTTAAACCAGGCCAGAGAGACACCTCCTCCAGC
>JAGPOW010001338.1:1797761-1818752 GCA_030014935.1 Caiman crocodilus | reverse complement strand
GTCAGGATGTTCTTAATACTGTGGTTTCCTATTGACACCACTGAATCGTGTCTGCACACCCAACACACCTAACATTACGTGGCACCCCGCATCACCCTTGGAAGGATCTCGCAGTGCCCTGCTCGAGCATCACTGGCCCACGACACATGGAGTAGTCATGTCTGTCCGCTGTGGCTGCAACATGGGGGATCAACCCAGTGGCAAGACAGCTTAACAGCATCCCTGTTTGAGTCTGGGACACTCGCTGCACTGCCTTTGGGGGGTCTTCAGAGGAAAAAAGGCAGGGCAAGAAAACGTCCTGCATTTACTCAAATCTAAGACGAGGTTATTCCCCCCACCAATCAGCATGGGGGAAGTGGGGAGTCTCTCGTCTTATATTCACATACAAAACAGAGGTGGGGGTGGGCAGGTGGCTGTTGCGGCTCTGACTCTGGCCTCCTGCCCAACCCTACTTTCCCTCTACAGCTTCTGCCCTTTGCCCTCACCTCCTTTTACCTGCCTTTACTGTCAAGCACAGCTCAGCTCCAGCTGGGGACAGGTTCCTTTTGGGCACAGAGTACAGATCCACAGGAACAGAGACAGGCCTGGCCAGCCAGCAGTGCCAATGCTGCTGCATGGCCCAGCAGCCCCCACTGTGCTTTCACATGCTGTGCTCCATGATCCAGGAGGGAACAGAGCCCAAGCAGTGCGTGACAGAAAGTAGGTGGGGGGGGAAGAGACCATGGACAGAAGAGGACAAGGAGCAGAGCCTGTGGGGTGCCGGGGGGAAGAGGAAAGGACTGTGGCAAGCTGGGTGATGGGGGGATTTCATAGCCATTAGGGCTGGAAGGGACCTTGCAAGATCATCAGGTCCAGCCCCTGTGCCCAAAGGGCAGGAAGTCAGCTGGGGTCAGCTCACCCCAGCAAGATAAGCACCCAGACATTTTTTAGGTGCTCGCACTACTTCCGGAGGGAGAGTCTATTCCAGACTCTGCAGACTCAGACGGTCAAGAAGTTTTTTCCTCATGTCCAGCCTAAACCAGTCTTCCAACAGTTTGTGACCATTAGACCTCATCTTCCCGTGGGGCGCCCTCATGAACAGATGCTCTCCCTGATCCCGATGCACACCCTGGTATACTTATCAGCTGCCACCAAGTCACCCCTGAGCCTGTGCTCCTCCAGGCTGAAGAGTCCCATGTCCCTCATAAGGCCTGCAAACAGGTGGGGAGAGATTGTGGGGAGTGAAGAGAAGACTGTGGTAGCAGAGCTTGTGGGGAACTGGAAGGGGGGCAGGTGGGAGGAAGGGGCAGAGGGTGGTCGGGGGGTGGCTTGGACCGATCACTTGACTTGCCCCCTCCAACCACCACTTTCCCCGCTGTAGGAGAAAAAGGGAGACGAATTCAAGACGAGCCTCTGATAATTAGATCCGACACCTGGAAAACGAGAGCACGTTTATACATTTTCCAGAATCTAACCAGGGGCTGGGGGAGGTCTTGGATTCGAGTAAACACAGTATATACAGAACATGTCAGGAGACGAGACGGCCTTGCCTTCGCCTGCCAGGACAGCCCCTAGCAGTTCCTAACACACAGCCACGGCTGCCCCTTCCGAGGGCTGCTATTTTTAGTTTGGTTTTTAATACGATTTCCAGCCCAGGCCAAATCAGCCAAAAACCTCTGCCCTGAAAACAGTCTCATGGCACACAAGCTCCGTGATCCCTTTGCCATCCCAACCCCCTACCCCATTTGGGGGCTGCCTATGGGGGAGGGGGGCTCAGCTGTGCCCCCTCCCCCGCCAGAGGGGTGCAGGGACTTCAGCTCCCAGCATGCACTGCTCTGCCTCGACCCTCACCAGGCCCCACGCCTTTCCCTCCCACATGGACTACAAGTCCCATTACGCAGCGCGCCCCCCTCACGCCCCGCGAATGGGCCTGGCCACGCGGTGACTGCTGGGAGAGCTAGTCCTTCGCTCCCCCCACCCCCACGCTAGCTCCCACGGCGGAGACCCACTCCGCAACCCCCCCACAAATACCCGCCGGATCCGGGGGGCCGAGCCCACAGGCGCCGGGGAGCCGTTCGCGGGCGGAGGGGAGCGCCGATAGCGCGGATGGCGGCGGATGAACTCACCATCATCTTGGCGGAGCGTCTGCGGCGGTTCCTATGGTAGAAGTAGCGGCGGCTCCCACAATGCAGCGCGCGCCCAGAAGCTTCCCGCACCGGAAGTAGTGCTCCCTCATCAACTCTATGACCGGAAAGCAGAGCGGCCGTGCTGTTTGCCTGCTTTTGAACATAGAGAGGCGGGGGTTTCACCGTGGCTCAGTTTTTGGCAGGGCAGCCTGGCTACGGTGTCGTAATAGCTCACTATTTAGCAAGCGGGCGGCGTGGCCGGGGCTGAGTGGAGTCATTTCAGGGAGTGACTGCTGGCCTGTGAACCCCACGCGCGACGACCCGCCCCACCACGGGGGTTCCAGACGCGTGCAAGAAGAAACCACATTGTTTGGACCTAATGGATGGGGCCACCAGATTTCGCTTCCCCTCTCCGCCTACGAAGCGGTGCTTTTCGGCCTGCCTCAGGGGCGGAGAAGGGCAATAAGCCGCTGTCACTGCAGCCTCCCGGGAAATTAACCGGCGTCACTCCGAATTGGAACCTTCTTTTGTTTTTTAGCCGCGCCTATAATAGAAACAGCGCGGTAGCTCAGAACCTCCTCTCCACCCCCTCCTAGCCGGGGCTTGACGGCCCGGCGTGGCAGCCAATGGGCGACGGGGCGGGCGCGCCGCTGCACCAATGAGCGACAGGGGCGGGCGGCCGGGCGGCCCGGCCGGGGAGGCTGCAGCCCAGCCATGCTGCTGTGCGCTGTGCTCTACCTCTGCGCCGCGCCGCTGGCGCACGGTGAGTGGGCGCGGGTTCGAGCCCCGCAGCCGGCGGCACGGCGCAGTGCCCTGCCTTTTGCCATCTGAAGCCCAAGCGCCTCTTGGCATGAAGGGGGAGGTGCAAAATACCCCCTCCCTTCCCCAGGCATCCCGGGCACCCCAGATTTTAATTGCCCCGGGGGTCCCCCTAGCCTGGAATGGGGGGGTGCAGCTGATCTCCGTCCCGAGAGGTGCAGGGTGCTGACAGCTACGAAGCCACGCGCTGGGATGTCCCGGGAGAGGCGGGGGAGGCGCCCCTTGACCCATTTTAGAGTTGGGGAAACTGAGGCACGGTGCTAGGACAGCTCCTGGGCGGGGGGCATGCAGGCCTGGGGGCTTCCGCTTTGCGCTGCAGGTGGCAGGGGGTATTGAAGCCCTCCTTGGGGGTGTTGGGTGCCGGTTGCGGGTGGGGACCGAGCTGTGCCAAGTCCGCTCCGGCTCAGATTTGGGGTCAGGGAGGGATTTCACCCCGTGAGCAGACGTGTGCATTGCAAAGGGGGGCGGGGGGGTTGCTTCTCTCTCTAGCAGGGTCGTGGACCTCTTGAGCATCCACTGACCGTGTCCAGAAAGCAGGACGCTGGCTGCTGTGCCCCCCCCCAGCTTTCCCCGTGCCAGGTCTTCCCATATTGCAGAAGGGAAGACTGAGGCAGGAGGAGGCTGAAGCTAGCACAGTGAATAGGTGCCCCACATCCCCCCGGGGCACGGGAGAGCTGGGCTGACCCCCTCTGGGCGGCTCCGTGCGACACGGCTGGAGTGTGCAACACACTCGGGGTTGCATGGCGTGGGTGCAACAGACCCCTGCTGCTGCTCTCAGGGGGCCTCTGGGCTTTCTTAGGGCTTCAGAGCCACTCGCGTGAAACCCCCTTTCCTTCCGGAGGGAGAGGCCCCATCCTGATGTCGGAAAGACCCCTGCCGGGGCCGGGGCGGTGGGAGAGTCCCACGAGCGGTGGGATCTCTTCGCCGGGCTCTGCACGGCTGCCAGCGCAGCCTGGAGCTTTCCACCCACCTCTCATCAACAGACCCCTCGCTGCCAGCGCGCCTGGCTCCCAAAATAGTCCTGGAGGCAGGGAACGTGGAGATATTAATTAGAGCACTTCAGTGGCGGCATGTCAGGAGCCTCGTGCTTGCGGCGCAGCTGGTGCATTCATGCCTGACCTGCTTCTTCCCGTGCAGGGCGCTGGGTTGCTTTGCACGGCCAGACACCTGCTAGCGGCCTCGCGCGCTGCCCACGCCTGGCCCTTCACCTGCCTCCTCGCAGGGGCTATTTGTAACCGGGCCTGTTGGTTTGGAAGCGGTGCAACACCTCTTGGATGTTTGCTTGCATGGACTTGGCACCGTTCTGGACAGGGACCTCAATGGGGCTTATCATACCCCCGTGGCTCAGCGTGGCACGGAGCTGGGCTTGCATGAGATCCTCAGATAGCCTTGAAAAGGAGCCAGGGATCGAGCTGTTTGCCCAGGTGTCCTGGTCAAATTCCACCTAGCGTCATTTCGTTGTTTCGGTTGCACGCCGTGCCTGTCTCTGCTTGCTGCGCGTTAAACCTCTACCACGTTCCACCCCAGACCTGGCTGCATCTCAGCGGCAGGTGGACTTCACCCTGTAGATATACCATGTATGGCTCCTCCAGCATGTCACCTTGTATATATATATATATACCATGTACATCTCCTCCGGCATGTCGCCCTGTATATGTATGTCTCTTCCGGCATGTCACCCTGTATATGTATGTCTCCTCCGGCATGTTGCCCTGGGCACATCACCCTGTATGTATACCATGGGTGTCTCCTCCGGCATTTCAACTTGTATATACACCATATATGTCTTCTCCGGCATCCCACCGGGTGAAACGCGCTGTAGAAATGGAGGCTTGTATCTTCCCCACCGTCGCTTCCCCAGCTCTGCTGGGAAGAGTTATTTTACAGACATACAACAACGGGTTTGAAATCTGCCTTCCCAAAGGTGCTTTTCCATCCTCCTCCCTTTTTCTTTATGACCCTGCAGGTTTACGCATCCACGAATACTTGTATTTCCAAGTGCTGAGTCCTGGAGACATCCGCTACATTTTCACAGCCACTCCGGCCAAGGATTTTGGAGGCGTTTTTGTAAGTCTAACGATCAGGCGGTTATTGCATCTCCTGTTTCTGGGCTTGCTTTCGCTAACAGCATCGGGGACCTGAACCGCTGTCCTGTTGCAGGTGGAGGTCGGGTCTCCTGCCCGCTTCCCTTAGGAGAAGGCTGTATTTTGGCTGTGAGTGCAGCAGTCTTGGATGTCCACGGCTGTTAGAGGGGTCAGAGACCGGCTTGCGTTGTGTATACAGGATGCAGTGAGGGATTTAGGTGCAGCTACTCCAGGGTCTCTGTGACCTGCTTCCCAGGTCTCAGAGAAGCCACTGTTCACACCCAGTCTGAGATGCACCAAAACCCTGAACTTCGCTGCTTGGCGTGTGGTCCTAAAAGCAGATCACGGTGTAAGGAACAGGACGGGGGAGAGCAGGGCAGGGTGGGAGGAGTGGGCGATGATCGGATTTCCCATGCACTATCCCTCGGGGGAGCTTTGAGAGAGGAAGAGTCTGGCTCTGTCCTGCTGGAGCTGGTGACCTGTCTGTTTCGTGTCGTCCTGGCGCAGAAGCGACGGGCAGGTCCTTGTGCAAGCGCCTCGCCTCTCTGGCATTGCTGGTGGATTTGGCTGACTTCTAGCAACCTCCAGAGAGCGGCTGTCAGTCCTTTCCACGTGCTGCTTGGCAGTTTCCCCACCAAATGCCTCGTAAACATTAAACGTACAAGCATCCCAGCAGTCCTGGCAGGTATATTTGTCCCCCTTGATGGGAAAGGGGAAACTGAGGCAGACACGGGGACTTGCCTGAGTCCGCGCAGCAGAGGCAGGGATGAAAAAACTCCGGAGTTAATGGCCAGTGTTTGCTTTGCCGGGTCCTGAGTTTCTGGCTGCCAGGAGAGGACTCAGCTGCTGCCCCGGGGTTTCTGGATCTCCGTCAAGAGCAGAACAATGGGATGCAGCCAGCTGCTGCCATTTCTCAACCGCGAGCAGGACATCCTGGTTGGAATGGGAGAAAAGTGCTGCTTTCTAGGTTCACGAACAGGTTGGACGGGGCCTAGGGCCTGTTCACAATCGCTTTGCACCTTCTGTGCTTCGTGAAGTGAATTTGCACACACACGCACACCCCCTTGCACTGCTGTGGAAAGGAGGTACCAACCTGTAGCCCTGCACTGGTGTGCTGAACTGGCACGCAGTCCAGACTTCCCCAAGGGACAACTAGGGCTAGAGCTACTCTGATACAAGTTAACCCGGCTTAGCCGCTGTGTGTCTGCTTCAGTCCCAGTGCAAGGAGGTTATTGGCGCCGATGTAATGCTTTGGCCTACAGAAGTGATTGAAGTCGCCCTGGTGCTAACGTGCGAATGCATTCCCAGGGAGCAGGCGCGGACGTGAGCCTGGGCGGGCGTGCACAAACACCCCCTGCTTCGAAATGCCTGCAGCCGGAGGATGCAGCTGGGAGCCCCTGAGGCTGTCCCTGGGCAGCCAGGAGACGGTGTGAGAGCCCATCCCCTTCTCTGCTGATTGCAGGGGACTGCTCCTTGCCTCAGTTTCCCCATTCGGGCACAATACCAGTTTCCTCCCACTGTGCACATCAGCGACTGCGTGGGGAGCCAGGAGGGGCTCATGAAACGCCTGTGATGACCGCAGGGGCTTAATGCGGATGCTGGAGACCTGTTAGCTATGCATCTCCCCGAGGCCAGCATGGGCTGCTCCCTGGTCATACACCAGGCTTTTTCGGGGGAGGAGTGGGGCATCTCCCAGCTGCAGCCCCCCCAGCAGCAACCCTCTACTCTGCCCTCTCTCCTGGCACGGGGCATTTCCCCCCAGAACACAAGGTACGAGCAGATCCACCTGGTGCCGGCCGACCCCCCCGAAGCCTGCGGGGAGCTCAGCAATGGCGTCTTCATCCAGGACCAGATCGCCTTGGTGGAACGGGGGTAAGACACGGTCCGGCGAGGAAATGCGCTGCATCTCGGGGCTCTTGCGTGCAGAGGCAGCGGGACACGGGCACCCTTGCTGTGCTCGGCCAGCCAAGGCTGGGTTGCAGGGAGCGCGCGGGCGGGTGTCGCGGCGTGCGGAGGCCGTGGTCAAAGCATGCTATTCTGGAAGGAGCGCGCTGGATCCGATAGCTTGGGGGCTGCAGCGGTAGGCGGCAAAGGCCGTGGCTCCAGAGGGGCGTTGGGGCCTGCCCCTGGACTTGCACTGAAAGCTGCTGTTGGTGAACGCGGTCGCACGTGGCTGCCTCGCCATCGTAGCGGGGTGGGGGTGGGGGGGTAGCCTTTCGCCCTGCCAAGAAGTCCCTGGTCCTGCCACCAAACCCCCGCTCCCAGAGCCCTCCAGGGTTGGGGTAGGCTCCTCGCCCAGCTCTCGCAAGGTGAGGACGGGCTGTGGCATCACCGGGGTCGCGTGCGTGCGGGGTGGGGGTATTTCTCGTTGCAGGGGCTGCTCGTTCCTGTCGAAGACGCGGGTGGTCCAGGAGCACGGCGGGCGGGCGGTGATCATCGCCGACAACGCCTACGACAACGACAGCTTCTACGTCGAGATGATCCAGGACAGCACCCGGCGCACCGCCGACATCCCCGCTCTCTTCCTGCTCGGCAGGGACGGGTGCGTGCCCGCGTCTCCTTCCCCTCCTCGCAGCATGCGGAGAGGGCTGTGCCCCCCTGCAGCCAGTCTTGCCACCCCCCCACCCAGTAGATACGCCAGGCAATGGGGACAGGAGTCCTCTGTTTGTCTGCAGACCCGGTCATAGCAGAGATTACAGCCTATAGGCCCCAGTCTGGGACCTTGGAGGACTTAGCTAGAGCTGGGGAGCACACATCAGCTGCCCTGTGGTCAGCCCTTGCTGCCTGGATTCGTTTGGTCGCTATGGCGGGTCTCCCAGTGGCCTTCTGCATTGCAGTCTGCGCCCTCCCAGTGCTGGGCCTGGCCCCAGTTGCCAGGGAAGTCTCTCTAGGGAAGGGCTGAGCGATTTCCACCCTCTCTAGGGTCAAGAAAGCTGCTGGGCCCCTGCCCAGACCAGACCTCAGCGCGGTCCAGGGGTGGTTTGCTCTGGACCTGCCTCTTCTGGCCAGTCCCAGGGCACATCCAGCTCCGAGCCCCCCACTTTGCTGACTCCCACCATTCATGGGCATCTCCGTGACAGCTCTGTCTCCCTAGGTACATGATCCGGCGCTCCTTGGAGCAGCACGGCTTGCCCTGGGCCATCATCTCCATCCCCGTTAACGTCTCCAGCATCCCCACGTATGAAATGATGCAGCCGCCCTGGACCTTCTGGTAGCACGTT
This sequence comes from Caiman crocodilus, assembly GCA_030014935.1. Taxonomy (NCBI): domain Eukaryota; kingdom Metazoa; phylum Chordata; order Crocodylia; family Alligatoridae; genus Caiman; species Caiman crocodilus. Next base: position 1,810,523 of record JAGPOW010001338.1, on the reverse strand, counting down.
GGGATGGATCCTGAGGCTGTGGGTGCAGGGACCCCATCTCACCGTGAGCTCCCTGTGCATAGGGGGCTTCCCTGGGACTCGTCAGCCTGGTGCCTTCAGCTGCAGCTCGCATCCAACTAAATTCCAGCCCTTTGGAGGTGCAGCGGGACCTGGATCACTCACTGCCCCAATGCCAGATGCCTTTTGGGGGGTGTTTTCTCGGTTAGGGGGCAACTGGCCCAGACTGCGGCATCAGGGCTGCCAGAGCTCATGTCGCTGCTGCCATGAGCCCTAGCATTGCGGACACCAAGCCCCGTGACTCACGTCAGCATTGCCCCATGCTGCCAGGAGGCACCAGAAGGGCTGTGGTTTATCCTCCTCCTGGCCTGGAGGATCCAGCCGGCGAGCTGAGTCGATGTGGAGGGGCTGGAGCAGCGAGGACGCAGTCCTGCATGGGGTTTGTCCCCCCAGGGGAGAGCTCTCGCTGCACCACGTCTTAGTGCAAAGTGCTCCCAGCAAGCTTAGGTGAGCGGCTTGCCCAGAACTGGACTTGCATCAAAGGACCAGGGCTGAGGTAAGGCAGCACCAAGGGCCTGGGGAGGGTCGCAGGGGCTAGGTTTACCCCCTTTGCAAGCCCACTGATGCCATGGAAATGCCCCTGCTTACACCTAAGCTCCATGAAGCTGCAAGAGATGGACATGGTGTGGTCCAAACCCCTCCAGGGTGCACAGAGGGGCATCGGACCGCCCTGCAAGCTGCTTTGCATGCCCAGCCCTGCCCCCTCATGCCCTGCACCCACTGCTTCTGTCCTCTGGATCCTTTTCAGCCCAGGACTTGGCCTCACCCCCGCAGCAGGCTGAGCGTTAGGCACGCTGCTCGCTTCTGCGCCAGCCCCGTCCCAGGGGCTCCCTGCACCCTGCAGGTCCACTCGGCGGGATGCACCGTCGCTGCTGTGCCCTCGTCACAGTCCCGCTCCTCTCCTGCACCGTGGACATCCTCAGCTTGGTCTGTCCCCATCCATGAGCCTCTGAACGGCTGCGACGTTATCCGAAGCGGCGCTGGATAATCCAAAGGGTCCCTTTCCCAGGGCTGAGCAGGGTTGTCCAGACCAGAAGCAGCCAAGCCAGCTCGTCTCCAACAGGAGCCTCCACCGTTTCCTGCATCCCACCTGGGTGAGAGATGCTGCTCGGCCGTGCCTGGCGAGAGGGGTGGCACCTACACGGCACGCGGCCTCTGAGCTCTGGTGAGACCGCACAGCCGACGCTGCAATGGCCTCGCTGGCCCCTCGGTGTGGGCCGAGCTGACGGAAGGCAGGGAGCCCTTGGCATGTTTCATTGAAGGGCCTGGTGCTCCCCGGTCCTTAGGCGGTTTGTGGGCTCCTGGCTCCCACCGCCGGTTTCCATACCTGGGGCTAGAGCCACTGTCCCAGGGAAGCATCTCTGGCCGTGGCTTGGCTGGACAGTGAATTTTGGAGCTGGGGTGGGAGGGATTTTGATGCCCTTCGCTGCTGCCTCCCTGCTCCCATGTTGAGGTTGTTCTGATCTGGGGTCCTGGTCTGGGCCCAGCAATAATTTGACCCCCCAAGGAAGCCTCCAAGGCTGGAGGTTGCATGGAAAGGACGTTGCAGAGCACTGTGCCAGGCTGGGCAGGTGGATGTGGGAAAGGACGGGGAGACCTGAGCCTATTCCCTGCCTACGGCCCCTTTTCCCTTCAGCTCCCAGACCCCAGTCTGGGGTGAGATACAAGGGGAATGATGCACCCCCTAGCATGGGGAGGCTGGAAGCAAGCGGGGGTGGGGGGGAGAAAGGGGTCCTTGGTGCCCACCCCTCTTCTGCTGGGACCTGACCCAGGTATTGCACAGCTCTGGGGACCAGAGGCCCGTCTGTCTCCTGAATGCTGCTGCAAGGTCGTGCCGCCTGGACTCTGCACGCAGCATCCCGGCACCAGGCAGCGCGCGGTGGGGAAGGGGCCGAGAGCCTGACCTGCACTCTGCAACTCCCAGGGCGGCAGCAGGGCCAAGGGCCCGGGGTCTGGAGGAGCAGGAATTCCCCTCTGCAAGGACCAAGAGCCATCCCCAGGATGCCCCCCGCTCAGAGGCATCAGCGACCACGTAGCGTCGGCCTCTCGTGCCAAGCCGAGGTCGCCGGGGCGTTTGTTCTGCATTGTTTGTACCGGAAACCTCTTTTCTAGTAAACGTATTAAAGGTGTCAGCTGTGCAGTCTCACCTGCCTGGCATCTCCATCTCCTCGGCATGTAACAGCACTAGTGGAGGGGACATGCAAGCTGGGAGGGGTCCCCACCTCCAGCCCCTTTAGGGTCCTCTCTGTTCCCATGCACGAGCACGGATGGGTCAGGGAGCTCCGAGGAACATCCAGGCAGGCTCTATGAGACTTCTCCCTTGGAGCATCAGTGTCCTGTAGGGAAAAGAGCCGTCCCCCGCTCAGCATTGGATTTGTGGGTGAGAAAAAAATCAAGGGAAACAGCATCCAGCTGGCTCAGCCTCCCTTCTCAGAGCATATTTGTATGGTGAGCTCTAAAAATATCCCCCCTCCGTCCTTTCCTCTCATCCTGGGAGCAAAGAGATGTAGGATGCAATCTGAGGAGCCAGGGTTGGAGCCAGTGGAGTGAATTTAGGGCTGAGCCCAGCTCTTCACCCCTGAAGCTGGTCACTTGGGGGCATGGGGCACTAGCAGGGGAGGCAGTGGTGGTACCTGGTGTTTAGCCCCAGCTGGCATCCTTGTGACCGGCCTGCAGGGCTGCCGAAATGACTCGGTCACCGGCAGCCTTGCACTGAGTTTAGACGTGCCCTGGGAGAGACCAGGAAACCCAGGCTGGCTCAGGGCCCCTCATTCCCTCCTGCCTGCGCTGTTTTGGGCAGCAAAGAGAAAACCCCATCACCTTGAGCACTTCGTTACCTTTACTGCCACCTCCCCAGCCCACACGCGGCCCCCCGCATCCTCCCAAGCTCCCCTCCTTACATTGCAACAAGGCAGCAGGCCCGGGGAGTCGTTCTTCATCTCGCTTTATTGAGGACAGATGGGCACCGCAGGAAGACAGGCGGGGTGGTGCTAGCACGCTGCTGGGCCATCTCACCGGAGTACGAGTGACATGGCCAGGGAGCACCCCACATCTTGCATGCCACAAACCAAGACATCAAACGACGCCACGGCGCCCAGGAGCTAATGAGAGCGTACGTGGTGCAGCCCCTTAGTCTGCTGCCGGCGCACAGCGAGTCTCTAATCATGCATCCTGGGTACACGGACACTACACAAAGGGACAACGCCGCAGACAGCAGCTTCACGACACGCATCACAGGGGCAGCACACGGGCCAGGGAGGGGTCTCGCTGTGTGGGCATGTGTACAGAGCCGGTCCGTACAGCGAGGCACTGCCAGCCAGGGATGAGAGAGCAGAGGGGGGCGAGCCGACTTACGGAGCACGCGTAGGGGAGAACGACGGCACCACAAGGAAAAGCCTCGGCAGCACGGGAAGCCACCGGCAGGGAGTAAGCGCTTTGCCCTTGCAAAACCACACTGCTCTGTCCCAACCCTGAGACCCTTTGAGCCGCCTGCTCCCGAGGGCTGGACAGCAGTTGCGGGCTTGCACGTGGGAGGCTGGATCCATGTTGTATCCTGAATCCCCGCCCCGGCTGCTGCAGGACCAGGCAGCTAAAGGGGCATCGGCCCCCCCCAACAAAGCAAGACCGTCTCTCCCCTGCAGACCAAGGGCTCACGGGGAGGAACTGGAGAAGTGTAGCAGGGACAGGCAGCCAAGGGCACCTCCATAGCAAGCCAAAGTCCTGGTAACAAGATCCCCTTAGCAGGAGCCTGGTCTCAGGGCCTCAAAGGGAAGGAGCCCAGTCAGACACGGGGCTGCTCGAGTTGCAGAGACACCGGTTGGCACAGGGCCGAGGCCTGAGCCCCAGGAAGTGAAACTCAGTAACGTGGCTGGGTGATGCATGCCGCAGCCTGGCCAAAGGAACAAACAGAGGGGGATCAGCTTAAGTGACCCATCTGAGCGGGATTTGCAAGCACATTATTCTCCAGCCAAGCCATCCCGGGGACACAGCGCCTTTGTCCCCATCGTGGCAGCTCCTCACTCTCAAAGAGCCTTTCCCAGAGCCCCCAGGGCTGGGATCTTGCTCTTTCGTTCCTCGCACCAGCTTGGTTCGTGGAAGACAACTGGGCTCAAGCCACATTTTGGGGCCCACACAAGCCACCCCAGTAACAGTCAGCTCAGGCTGCCCCCCTGAGCCAGCCAGCACAGTGGGAATTAGCACCGTTTCAAACAAAGGGTATTGCTGTATTGATTCAAGCAAGAGCAAAACGCTGCCTGGCACAGCTGGATGCAGGTGGGGATCAAGCAGGCTCTGCTCTTGCTAGTGCCCACATGAGCTCACAGTCGCTTCTGGGGAAGCTAGTCCAGGTTCACACCCTGTGACCCAGAGCACAACCCGGCCCGAGATCGGCAGAGCATCAAGTACAGGGTCAGAGCAACAGGAGTTCAGAGCAAACGCCACCGCTGCACACCCGGGGAAGGCAGCAGAAAGAGCCCCAGTGATCTGGACAGGGGCTGGCCCAGCCTGGGGCAGGGGAAACCCGAAGTGCCCTAAAGCAACCGCACTTCCTCACGGCCTCGTATAGCAGGAGCCCGGTGGGAACCAGAAAAGGGTGGGTCTGGTTCTGTGCCGGTCAACACCTCTCGCAATGTAATATGGGGGGGGGGGGGAGGTGAAGAGGCAGCTGGTCCCAATTTGCTAGTGCCAGCGGCAGGTAGAGCAGCGTTGAGGCCAAGCGTCCTGTGCAGACAGGGAAGGACCGAGCTTGGCTCCTTAGTCCCTTGGGTCAGGGGAGAGGGGTGGAGGATACAGGAGGCACCTAACCCCCGGGGACACCCGGAGAGCGACTGAAGCCCTGCCGTGCCCAGCAACTCCCGCAGGGACTCTCACCCCGAGGTGGGGGTCACCAGCGTGAGCACAGAGCAGGAAGCAGGGGGATCAGAGCCCAGGAGCGCCCCCGCCTGCATCGCCAAGCTACTTAACCTGTCTCTTAACGGTGCCCCGACCATCAGCCCCCGGGTGCTGCAGAGCTGGCGTGGCTGTGTACAGACTTTAGCAGCCTCACATCCTCCCTCCCCACCCAGCAAGGCGAGGGAAGCACCATCCTCCACCCATTGCACGCAGAGATGGAGCTAATCGCCCATGCATGCGAGGGGAGGCCACAGCTGGTCCCAGCAGCCAGTCACCTCCACCGCTCTGCATACATCAGTCTCCACAAAGTTAAACCTCATTCCTCACCCACCCCTGCCCAGACACTCGGTCCCTGCCTCCCTAGTTGTCAGATTATCATTGCATCAAATAGCAGCTGCTTCTCACTGGATGAGGCCACATGCGAGGCCCTGCCCCAGTGTGTGGTGCTGCGTGTGTGCACACCAGCGCAGGGGTCCCCCCCGCCTGCCCCACACCCAGCTGTGAGGCTCACAAGAACGTGCGACACTCGCTACCTGTCCAGTGCATCACGGCGCCGCGGGGCTGATGGACCAGAGGCATCTGCACCCGCAGCCCAGCCCTGCCTGACCATACGTCCCTCCCACCCCGCCACGACACCAACAACAGGCAGTGCCACGGTGTGCTCCCCCCGCCATGCATTCCCGGCCTGCTGGGAGCCCAAGGAGCCCCGCGCCCCCAGGCCCAGGATCAAACGTCCGTCATCTCATCCTCCAGCTCCGCGTCGTCCGTCTCGCCCTCCAGCTCCTCGTCCTCCTCCGATGTCACGTCGGGGTCTTCGGCTTGTGCCAGACACCTGGGGCACGAGCAGGTGAACAGGTAGTTTTCCCTGCATGGGGTGGGAGGAGAAAGGAAGCAATGTCACAGGCAGCACTAAGACCTTCCAACTCAAGACAGGGGGCTCCTGCCTCTCCCAAGAGCCAAGAGGGGCCCAGAGAGCGGGGCCAGCCCCGGCTCCATGCAGCATGTGCATGCCCACACGTGCCCATCCGGCTTGAGCACTGCGTGCATGCCGCAGGGGGGTCACGGTGCATGCACACATACCAGAGGGCTGCATGCGCATGAGCACACCTCCTGTACACTCATCCTCTTGCCTGTCAGGCTGAGAGCAAAGGGATCGCACACCACACCAACCACCCTCTCCCTGTCCGGACACAGCCCTGCTGCCACACTGCATCCCCACTGCTGGCACAGCTGTCCTGCAACACAGACAGGCCTGGAGAGGTGACAGCCGCAGCGGGAAACTCTGCCCCCAGGACGGAGGTGGCATGGAACAACTCCAGGTTGGTCTCAAATGGCTTTCTCCAGTGCTATGGCCAGCATGGCTGGGATGGGGAGAGGGATGTGTATATGCTAAAACCCACTCTGCTTGGCTGGACTGAAGGGCGCATGGCTAGAAGATGCAGTTGCATACAAAAAAAGGGTGAGCTGGTGGACTGTGGAGGAGGCAAGGAAGCAAACAGGCATTCAGCTGCAGAGCTGCCTTGCAGCCTGCAGGAATCCCCCCACCCCTCCCCATGGCTGCTTCTACCCCGGGGTTTTCCTCCCTGGCCCTACCGGAGTATCTTGTGTCGGCTGTGCCTGCTCCGGTCCCGCTGGCAGCACTCCAAGTAGCTAATGCAGATTTCCTGTGAAAGCAAGGGAGAGGCAGCCCCAGCTGAGACATGTCCCATCAAATAGACCCCCAGTCCGGGAAAGAGAGAGTAAGGGGGCAGGAGGACAAGGCACCGAGAGAGGACGGAGCCCAGCAGGGCTTTCTGTGAGAGGTGCAATAAGGGGGCAGGACTGCAACCCGTGGGCCCACGAGCCCCTGTTTTAGTGGGATCAGTCTTCCTGGGAGCCAGAGACAACCACCGCATGCAGCTCGGGCCAGCGACCCCAAGAAAGGGAGCGGCTGTATGTTTATCACAGCTACGAGCACGCTCCAGGCTGGAGGGCCTGGGTCAGATCTGCACTGCCTCAACATCCCGGGGCCTGACCCCCCTGGGAATCTCCCCAAGCAGAGGCTGCGGCACGGTGAGCGGGCTGGATTGGGGACCCTCGGGGTCTCTTCCAGGCCCAGCAGTGCCCAGAGAGTCGAAGAGAACGGCTGAACACCCTTGTTTCCTCAGCAAGGGTCCCCCCAGGCCAGCGACCCTGGATGCGGGCACTGAGAGACCAGGGAATCGGTCCTCAGCTCTGACGCTGACTCTCTGTTGGACCTTGGGCAAGTCACTTCAACTCCACCTCAGTTTCCCCACCTGGGCAGAACGGGCATCACCTCAGATGGGTCCCCTGGGAGGGGTGGCGCGGGGGTCGGCCCTCACCTCTCCCGCCTTGATGTCCTCCAGGGCTGTGAGGTGGAGGAGGAAGTTGTTGTCCGGGAAGGAGGCCTCGGCATTGGGGATGCAGCTGTGGTTACCTGCCGCGAGGAGGACACGGGCACAGGAGGAGAAGAGTTAAGAGACAACTGAGGCAGGCACTGTAGGGGCAGCGCCGGGAGTGCCCCATACCTCCCTGTCCCCACGGCCCACACGCGTTGAGCCTGCGAGTCCAAGCTCTTGATCTGTGCCATCTGCCGAGCGCACCCACACCACTGCCAAGCCCTACAGTGTGGGTGAGGGGGACGCTGCCTGCCGAGACCTGGGCCACCCCGCCCTCCCTTGCACTCCCTGCACCGGCGGGCAGGAAATGGCTTCCGTCCCTTCCACGCCTCTTGCCTGCAGCTTTGCATCCACCTTGGGTGCCGAGAGCACTGCTCTCAACCAGGGATACTTAATCTCTGGCTTCAGAGCTACATATGGCTCCAGCCGGCAGCCCCCGAGTCACCCAGGGGTGCTGCGGGTGTGCAGGTTGTAGGGCACCCTGGTTACTGGAGACTGCTCACCCAGCTCCTGCCTAGGCTCCCCACACCAAGCTGAAAGGGAGCAGAAAAGATGGGGAACACATTCCCCTTCTAAGCCCTGGCTGCTTTCTCTACCACAACCCTCTCCACCCTCCTCGCTGCACCCCAGCCACGTCCACCCCCTTTTCCCCCAGAGAGGGGATAATTTCTCCTGACTCCCTGAAGAGCCCGTTATGTGCTGCCCCCTCCAGAGCTCTGCAACCCCAGGTTGCCTTCTCACCAACACTGCACATCCTCCCTGGATGCATCCTGGGGCCATTCAATGCCATTTTTCCTGCCACGAGCCTGTCCCCAGCTTAGACCTAAAACAGCTTCCTCAGCACATTACATCTGCCCCTTGGCTCTCTGGGTCCCAAGGGACATCCTGTTCTCGAGGCACCTGGCATACGTCAGACCCCGAGAGAAAGACGACGATTTGGAGCCCTCATTAGCTTGAGGTCCCCAATTTGTCCCTGTGGGGTCATTTCTAAAGCACTAGGTCACGTGCGATGGGTGGCAGGTGAAAGGCTGCAAAGACCCTACGCGGATCATGGATGGCAGCTCACGAACACTGAGGGCTGGCGTAGCAGGTTGTCAGTTCATATAAGTCTTTATTTCCCTGGGGAGCAAATTTGCCCCACATAACACAACTTGAACATCAATCAGCAACCAAGCACAAACAATGAAGGGTTAACTCACACCCTGCAGTCTTTCCCAGACCCCGAGAGAGTAACCTAGCTCAATGCTGTAGTCTCTGGCCATGCAGCCTTCCCTCTCTCCAACTTTCTTCCCTGGGAGCGTTTAACTTCCTCTGGGCCGCCAATTATCCCATTAGCCGGCCCAGTCCTCCTAGGCAGGCCTGTAATCACTTTTTTATCCCCTGTAGCTGGGCTGCAGCCCCTGAGACCTGCAGTCTGTTGCAGTTAGTTTGTAGGGCTGGAGGTATCAGAGAGTTAGTTTGCAAACAGCAGCCTCTGAAAAACATCCCAAATACCAGCACAGGTACTCGGATACGAGGAGGCAGATCAGACTGGGGCCAGCCCAGCCAAGGGGCATCTCTAAAACACCCAAATACAGTCAGCTCTCACTGATCCGAGCCCCACGGGACTGCCCCCTGCTCCTGTATGCAAACATCCACGCACGCGAGCCTTTCATATTATAAACTAGCACCGAGAAAGAGGAACAGAACAATGCAGACCCCTTCTAATAATAACTACATGACCGACCCAGCTGGCTGGTGTCTTTGCATGCACCTCCCCGCTCACACACCTGCGGGCATGCACTTGTGTATGTTCCCGGGGGACTAGGCATGGGCTTAGGAACAAAGTGCAGCCCAGCCAGGGTCTGCTATGGTTGAAAGCAATTAGCTCAGCCAGGGACATGGGCAGCACTGTCCCCTCCCCTCCCCTGGTACTTACAGCAGCTCTGCAGCACGTACAGCCCTGATCCCTCGCAGTTCAGGAAGTCCCCAGTCTCTGCAGCAGAAAGGGGTTGTGATGGCACTGACAGCATCCCCCCAGGCAAAGCACGGGCATGGGGCTTGGAGACCAGCGAGCAGGCCCAGCACTTGGACCACCACCAGAGAACAACAGGCAACCCAGAAGGCTCCTGGCCCCCTCTGCACCCACAACACGGCATCCAGCGTAGCCCATCAACAGCGCTGGTCCATGCATCCCACAGTGGGGTCACACCCAGGAGCTCACCCCTCAAGAGGTCCCCCCCAGGAAGGATGCCAGGAACCCCAGCCAGCAGCCACTACCTTTCTCGATGTCCTTGTAGAGCTGGTCTATGAAGGCGTCCAGCTGCTTTCTCTCTTGTAGGGGCAGCTCCAGGGCATCGCAGCCATGGACCCACTGGCTCAGGGAGCTGGGGAAAACCGAGCAAAGCATGGCTTGCTTCCGGAGGTCTGTGCACGGGAAGGCCACAAAGCCAAGAGCACGGCATGTGCCGTGAACACACGCATCCTTGACAGCGCAGGAAGGGATCGTGCCCAGCGGCCTGGATTTTAGCCTTCGCTCCCCTTCTTCAGCACAGACCCCACTCAAAGGCCAAACACCTCCTGCTTCTGGGGCTCAAAGGATTAAACCTTCCACCAGTGCCAAGCTGCAAGCTGAGGCGGCTCTCGCCTCCAGGAGGGGTTTGGATGCGAGCCCCAGCCCCGGTTACGGGATGAAGGGTCTTTCAAAGAACCCCAGAGACGCCAAGGGTCTCTTCCCCCTTTTCTATCGGGTGTTGGGGCCCTGGATAATTTCTCCTGATTCCCCGAAGAGCCCTCTAAGCGCTGCCCCCTCCAGAGCTCTGCAACCCCAGGTTGCCTTCTCACCAACACTGCACATCCTCCCTGGATGCGACAGGCCTGCCATGGCCTACCTGGTCCCGATGCCTTGGCCGTTGGTGCCTACCAGGGCAAAGAGCGACTGAAACCCTTTAGGAGTAAACCACTGTTGGAAAGGAGAGACAGACACATGCACCAGGTGAGGCAAGCTGCAAGACGGGGGCAGCCCCCTCGTACGCTACATGCCGTCACTGGCGTTAGGTGGGGGACTGAGGGAGGAGGCCTAGGAACCGTTCACCGATGCTGTTGGGGCCTTTAACAGGGGGTCTTGGCTCCTCTGGGACCTAGTTTCATCATCCTGCCATGGAGGCCTGGATACCACAGGGAGAAGGAACTCCTTGGGAGAGGACTTACCCTGGGGAAACTGAGGCATGGAGCATCACAACCTCATTTCCAACAGGGTCTCCAGCAGCAAGAAAGGGTCTCTGGAGGCCTAGCCAGCCTAGCTGTAAATTCCTCCGTCTCCCGGGGTCAGGAGAGCATTCACACTTGGCCTATACGTCTCCCCTTCTCCACCCCGCATTGCTCTCTATCTGCCCCGCCGGCCTTCCCTAGACAAGTTCTCCCTGTTCCCAGCATTTGCAACCATCTGGGATGGACTGACTGGCTGGTGCCCACCCAGCCCTGGTCTCTCCAGGTCCCGTTGTCGCCAAGGCAGATGCCCATCTTGCTGCATTGCTTTTGCAACCACGGGGAGGGGGGATGCCGAGTGTGTCCCACGTAGGGGCAGGGCAGGATGGTACCTCTGTGACCCCTCCCCTGAATAGTTTGTCCCTTTAGGGCTCTGGCCCCTGCCCTGATTAGAGGCAAGGCAGCGATGGGCTCTCAGGGGGATTCTCCCCTCTCCTTGCAGCCGGGAGGGAGGGAAGCAGAGCGTGGTGCTTGGGGAGCACAGGCTGGTGGGGGGCGGAGGGACAAGGGCAGTGAAGGGGCTGTCCCAAGGGCTCTGCAAAGAGAAGATCCCCACTCACCCTGCAGAGACGCTCCTCATACAGGGCTTCTGCAAAGAGCGGCCGCAGGAGCTCCAGCTGGCCCTGGGGGGAGCAAAGCAGCACGGTCAAGGCAGGGAGGAAGCCCAAAGGCTCTAGGGAAGAGTCCCTTGTCCCACTGCCCCTCCCCACCGGGCTGTCTGGTCTGAGCCCCCCACCCTAGGCCAAGAGCCATCCAAGCCCACTTTTGCTGGGTAGGATGCTCTGAGGGTACCAGACCGCGGTGTTGCTGGGTACCAGACCATGCTTTTGCTGGCCAGCTGGCCCGCTCCCAACTGTCCTGGCCTTCCCATAGCACAGGCGAAGCATGGACCAGCCTCCTGCCGCAGGGTGAACGTACTACCCAGCATAACCACCACAACAGCCTGCTATCCCCCAAGCAGAACCGGTGTTTTCTCCTGGACATCAACTGCTAGAGGCTTGTGCTTCGTTGCGGGGGCTGCTGTCCCCCAGCTCTGGCATAATACCGGACTACGGTGTTGGTGAAGCGTGCTTGCACACGTGAGATCTTCCACGGCAATGGGAGAGCACGCAGCAGGGCTGGGAGGAGCCTCTTCCTGGCAAGTTTCTGGGTCCAGAGGTATTCAACCTCTATCCCATGGGTCAGATCTGGCTCACGGAGGTGCCATTTAGCCTGCGGGGCTCCCCACAGGTCCTGAAATGTAGCAGAGATGGGGGCGGACTGACCCCACACAACAACCCTTGCACCTGTAAGGCCAGAAGTTTGGGCATGGTGCCCTCATCCATGCTCCTGCCCGGGGAGGGAGTGATGCTGCGTGACCTCCTGAGGTCTCCCACTCCCACATTTATCCCATTTATCTAGGATCCCATCCCCCCGAAGGCCCCAAGCACTGAGGGAAAGCACAGCCCTGACCTTAAACTTGTCCCCCAAGAGTTTGTGGATGATCTCCTCCTCTTCGTTCGCCGTTTTGCTGCAGAACTGGGAAAAAAGCTTTATCCACCAGTCCTTGTCCTTGGCCTGAAACCAAATGGCAGAGATTCACAGCCCAGCCCTTCCCTTGCTGGAAGGTATGGGGGTGTTAGGACGGGTTGGGAGAGGTGGGATGGAAGTGATCCAGGGAGCAGGAGATACAGCTCTGCGGGCAACCCTGACCCAAATGCTGCCATTTCCACAGGGATGTTTTACTCCGGGATTAAGAGAGCACGTGCAAGAGAAAGAAGGGGAGGAAGGATGGTGTGGAAATCCAGGTTCAAGTGCTACTGTCCCCACGTGGCCCCGGGCAAGCCACTCTGTGCCTCAGTTTCCCCACCTATAGAACAAGGACTCTTGAGGGTGCTGCAAGGAGACACTCAGTGCACAGCAACCGGGCTATTCAAGAAGCTGGAGAAAGGGAAGTCAAGAGGGTACAATAACACTGGCTCGTTGCAATGCCAGGACGACAGCTTCGGTTCTGGGCAAATTTGGCCACCCCTTGCAAGGCAGAGGGGAGCCACCAACAAGGCAGCGCTTTGCCCCTCTATGCGTCTGCAACACAAGGGAGTTCAAACTCATGGACGCCAGCATTGGATAGTTCAGAGGCTGCTGAGCACACCCTGGCACCACTGGAAAGATGGCCTGAGCCTGAAGGACA